>PVJO010003896.1:0-116329 GCA_004026905.1 Hystrix cristata | reverse complement strand
TGCATACAAAAATCACTACTCAGGTTCTATCAAAGCACCAGTTTTCTCTAGGAGGAGCAGCCTGCAAGTGTATTCTGGGACAATTTCAGACTCCCAAAGCTAAATAATACTTAGATAACACCTGATCCATGTAAATGATGGGAAACAGGAACCAGGGACATGAAGTGATCTGCTTGAGGTCACACGGGCCATATTTGGATACCCAGAACCAAAATCGTCCCCCTAAGGCAGGATCCTTCACAATGCCAAAAATATTACTGTTAACCTTTCTCATAGCCTTCTCTACAGGGACCTAAAACGTTTTGTCTGGGAAACTGTTCACCAAGGAAGGGAAATGATGATTATACATTAGAGGCATGCTGGACACTGGCTCTGAACTGACACTAATTCCAAGAGCTATAAAACCTCAGGTCAAAGCTGGGCATGGTGGCACACACCTATAATCCCAGCACTCAGGAGGCTGAGGTAGGAGGATTGCTGTGAGTTTCAGACCAGTCTGGGCTACATAGTGAGTTCAATGCCAAGCTCAGCTACATAGCAAGACCCTGTCTCAAAAAAACTGAAAAACAAACAAACGAAAAACCCAAAATAAAACACCAGGTCATTGACGTCTACTAGTCAGAATCAGAGTTTATGGAAGTCCGCTCCTCCATAACATTAGCTCAGGTCCATCTCACAGTGGGTCTGGTGGTTATTTGCTGTGGAATCCTCCCGTTCTGGAAGGCAAATTTGGAATTATTCCACAAATGCAATACTCAGCAACTGACAGAATATCCTTCCTTCCCTTTCCTGGAAACCACATTCTACATATACCTACCAAATAAAAAAATGATAGTAGCATATGGGAAATTGTCCCCCTTGGGTGAGCTTTCAAGAAAACCAAAAACAGCAGCAATAATTATAACAAACAATAAAACAAGCACATGGGGAAAAGACAGAGCAAGGGGTTTAAACCTTAAGCTAAACCCATTAAAAACCAATTTTGGTCGACAAAAGTTCTAGAGGAAATATTGTATAAGAGTGTGTTTTTCCCCACACCAAAATGTCTTCCCTGAATAAATAAACAAATAAAAAACCTGCTATGTGTGCCAAATCTTTTGATAGTCTTTACACAGAAACAGTAGATCTATGCATCTTTTCCTTGAATCTGGACAGATCTTACCACTGCTTTAAGCATTCTGAAGGGGAAGAAGCGACCCCTGCCCTTTATGGGCCCTGACTGGAAGGGTCCAGCAGCTTCTACCTCCTGTCCCTGGCAAAATTCTGTCTTGGAACTCTGAGACCCCCTCTAAGCAATTCAGCCCTGCTGCTAGCAGACCACAAAGAGAGATCCTACAGATAGCTGCCAAAGAGAAGTCCAGTCTTCTGACCGCCTTTGCTAAGGCACCAACGTGAGTGATGCCTTCTAGAAACCTGCAGTCTAGCTCGGCTGAAGCTGAACCCCAGTAAGTAACCACAGTCTGCTACATGTGGGACAGAACTACCCAGCTAATCCCAGCATGAATTTTGAATTCAGAAATCATGAAGAGATATAATAGGGCCTGGGGATTTAGCTCAGTGGTTAGAACGCTTGCCTTACAGGCACAGGCCCTGAGTTTGATCCCCAGCATCAAAAAAAAAAAAAAAAAAAAAAAAAAAAAAAAAAAAAAAAAAAAAAAGAGAGAGAGAGACAGAGCTATAAAGATTTGTGCTTTAACATCCTAAATATAGGTCCATTTGTTATGGAACTGTAGATATTTACCACAGTATACACCCTGAGCCCCAAAGAAAACTCAGGATATTTCTTCCCCATTCAATTATGATCAAGCTATGCTTCTGGACTAAGGAGAATTCTAAACATGCCTCCTGTCACCCCCAAGATTCGGGATCTAGTCCCCATGACCTATGACTCTGAGAAGATGTTGCTCCCATGCATGTGTTCTTTTGTTTAACAGCTGGCCTGAAGATGGCGTGGTTACTTAGAGAAACCTAATCTAGTCAGGTATGTCGCTTAAGAAGTAGACCTTTTCCCTAGCTGTTGGCACAAGAACACAGAGAGGTCTGAAGCATAGAAGGAATTGTTGTACTTTTGCTCCTTTGAAGATAGAGGGGCCATGTACAAGGACTACAAGATAACTTGGAGGAGCTGAGAGTGAATCCAAGTTGGTCGATACAACAGCAAGGCTAAAAGGACCTCACTCCTACAACCCCAAAGAACTGAATTCTGCCAACAAACAGAAGGAGTTTAGAAGCGCATTCTTCCTATTCTACCTTCCAGAAGATTTAGTGTTTCTGTTTTAATATTTAGATCTTTGATCCACTTTGATTTTAGCTTAGTGCACGGGAAAAGATACGGGTCTAGTTTTAATCTTCGGCATATGGAGAGCCAGTCTGGTGTAGGTGAAGACTTTATGAACAGAACTCCTACTACCCAAGAAATACCACAAAGTATCGACAACTAGAATCTTATTGTATTAAAAAGCTTTTGCATAGCAAAAGAAGTTACCAACAGAGAGAAAGGCCAACCCACAGAGTGGGAAAACAATTTTTACCAGCTGTTCCTCAGATAAAGGACTAATATCTAGAATATATAAAGAACTCAAAAAAAATTAGACCCCCCAAATTTAGAGACTCAATCCAAAAATGGGTAGCTGAAATGAATGGATACTTCTCAGATGAAGAAGTAGAAATGGCAAATAAACATATGAAAAAATGTTCAACATCACTGGTTATTCAAGAGATGCAAACTAAAACAACACTGAGATTCCATCTCACTCCAGAGAGAACGGCTACTATCAAGAAATCAGCCAATAACAAATGCTTGCAGGGACTACAGTGAAAAAGGAACCCTTCTCCACTGTTAGTGGGAAGAGAGACTGGTGCAGCCACTGTGGAAATCAGGGTGGAAACCCCTCAAAAAACCCGGACTAGAGTTTCCATTTGACCCAGCTACCCCCCTTCTTGGTATCTTCCCAAAAGCATTAGAAGCATCATAGCACAGCGATATATGCACTCCCATGTTTATAGCGGCACAATTACCTCTAATTGGCTGGTGATTCATTACATAGCAGTACACAACTAAAACAGTTACCCCGGTTAGGAGATTTCTCCACTCTGTTTTGTTTTACTCTTTAATAAAACAATGAGAGAAAATTAGACAATCTTTTCAGTTCTCTTCCAGGAATAACATATTATGAGTTAATGATTTTAGGTCACATAGCCTTCGGGACGCTCAGATCCATAGATGCTGGGTCTGCCTTGGGCCAGTTTTATTATAAATGCTAGATTTCATGATCTCTGGGAATAAAGGATGCCCCTTATCTTTTTTACCACTCTAGCACTACCCCTTGTGTAATACCGATGGTAGCTAGGTGTGGTGGTGTATGATTGTAATCCCAGCATTGTGGGAGGGCGAGGCAGGAAGATCACAAGTTTGAGCTCAATCTGGCCAATTCAGTAACTTGGTGAAATCTAGTCTCCAAAAAGGGGAAAAAAAAAAAAAAGTTGGGGCTATCGCTCAGTGTGAAAACCCTGGATTAAAATTTTAAAAAGATCTATAAGGCTTGAACTTAGTAAAAACTCACTAAATATCTGTTGAAGGAAGAAATGCAAAAATGGATGCATGAAGCTGAAGATTTGGTGTATCTATGATTTTTATCAAGATGTCCCATTGAAGCCTCATAGGATCACAGGGACCTTTGAAAGGTGGTTGGATGATGGGGCATTACAGCTGATTTGCTCTTAGGAGGTGAGGCCTGGCTGGAAGAGACAGGCCACTGTGGGCATGACCTGGAAGGGTTTACTTCCCTTCCCAGCTGCCATGACATGAGTACCTTTCCCCTGCTAAGTCCCTCTGCCACACCATCCTCTCTTGGAGTCAGGGGACTACGGATGGAAACCTCCACAAACTGTAAGCCAACATAAACCTCTGTCCTTAAATTGTAGGTGTAGAGTATTGTGTCAGAAAGACAGTAAGAGTGACTAAGACAGCATGATTACTAATATCCTTTGACAAGTAAAGAAGACTACGCCTATGAAGGATGGCAGTCAAAGAAGGAACGTTATTTCATAATTCTGAGCAAGGCATTCCTATCTGTGAGGCTTAGTTTTCTCACCTGTAAACGGGTAGACTAATGCTTGCCCCTGCTCCCCCCCAGATCATAAAAGGGTCAGACAAGCTCCTCAGTGCAAAAGCCCTTGGTTAACTTTACAGTAACCTATACTTACGGTATTCTTGAGAGTAGTTTACTTTTCATGATTAGGAATGTTCCTAAGCCAAATAGGGTAAATTTATTCCCCAATTACACCTGAAATGGAGCAACTTGCAGCTGTGACTTTGGCAGCTGCCGCTTAGCAGTCATGTCGCCTCTCAGCAGGGGCGCCCCCTGCAGGGACGGGAAGCCCTTAGCATCTGCTTAAGTAGAAGGGGTTCAAAACTCCAAGACTCTCTGTAGAAGGAAGATCTCAGCCAGAAGGAGGGAAATCAACTGCTGTGGTGTCACACCAAACAACCTGGGTCATCACCTCTTCACCTGGTTCAAATCACCCTGTCCCAGGCTGTGGCTGAAGGAACATACTCCCTTGAAAAACATCAGGAAGAAGGGTTCTGTGGCCAAGTAAATATGGAAAATATGCAAACTTGACCCCTTCTCTATTATTTTTGTTGTTGTTATTGTTCTTTAATTCAACATTTTCTAAACCTACAGTATTGTTTATTTTGTTTTCTCACGTCACAACATTCTGTAGGGTTCATTTAGGTGAGTTCAGTTTGTTGGCTCCTACAATCAGGGAAGTGAGGGGAGTCTTTTAGTTCAAGGTATGTATGGTCCCCCAGCTAGTGACATCAGTACGTCCTAGGACCTAGGACCTCTCTCTCAGACTTGCTGCACCTGCAACCCTGACCATGGGCCCAGCAACCTGTGTTCAAAAAATTCTGTTGGCGATGTGTTTCTTAATGCAACTTGGTGGGAGGTAACATTCACGGCAACACAGGGAAGAAATATCGAATCTGTTTACACCCAGAAGAAAGATCCCATTGATTCTCCAGTTTATTTTTGAAATGGCTACTGAAGAATACTAACTAAACCATAGCATCCCTTCTATTTTTCCTCCTGATGGAGTCCTATCACTTATAAGATTAAGACTTCAAAAGTAGTTATTCGATCCCTCTATAATTTCATACTGATACACACGTCTAACCTTATTCAATGACAATAAGGACACTAGCCATAAGTGCTAAAATGTCCTGACCACTTAGCACACAGTAAAAATACCACGTACATATCCTGGGTAATCCTCACAATGACCTTGTGGCAGAGGTGCTGTTATTATGCACATTTTACAGATAAGGGCATTGAGCACGTAGCTCACCAGGATTCAACACCAAATCGTCTGTTCCAAAGCCCACGTATTTAATTAGTCTTGATTTGCATCTGATTTCTGTTTCCCATTTCTGGATGACATTAATCTCACAATCATTTCTTCATAAGCATATGCTGCTTTTCTGAATAAAAAAATATCCTCCTTACTGCAAGTTCAAAACATAATCATCCCTCAACTCACATCTCAAACATTCCCTCACTTTGCTTTAGCAAATGCTATGCCATGATGTGGCGGGCACTACCAGTCACCAGGGATATTTTGGTTAGTGAAAAACAACAAACCAAACCAAACTAAACCAAAACATACTAGAGTCTTGGCCCTCACAGAATTTGTGGTGCAGTAGGAGAAATCCTGGATTAAAAACAAATGTAGATACAGCAAGTGTTAGAAAAATGGTATGTGAGATGCAATAGACACTGTGAGACAGTGTGACCTCGCCAGTGTTATCAGGCCAACCACTGGGTTTAATCTGAGTTTAAAGGATGCAGAGAACAATCTAGACAAACAGGGAGGGAGATTCTCCAGTATCCACCACTGGAGTGCATTTCCTTTTCTTCTCTTCTCACATTTACCCTTAATGCTATTATAACTCTATAATATGGGATACGTGATGGCACCCATTTTGTACAATTAAATGAGTTAATACATGTAAGGCATTTAACACTCTGTGTGGTACACAGTATGCAGAAAATATGTGTCAATGATTGGCTATTATTGTTTTTATTTTTCTCACCTTATGAGCTTGAGTAACTTGTTCCACTCATAGTGGTAAGTTCCTAGGAATAAGAGTGATGCAAGCTCTCCAGACTGACTTCCATGTAAGTGATTGTTGGAAAGCTGATCCTCCTTCTCCATCAGATAGACGCGGTGACGCTGCCTGGCACACTGAACACTCTTGGCGGGTTGCATTCTTATTAATCCCACATGCTTCTGTTCTATAACACGCACAGTTCCTGAGATTTTTGTTTGTTCCCAAACCTGTTCATGTCAATTGTATCTACTATGATTATATTATGACATTAAAAGTAAAGTAAAATGATATGTGAACTGGTTTATTTTTTTCCCAGAGGAAACTTACTTGAATTCTGTGGGAAAACTCTATAAAGGCCAGCTGCTAATAAAATAGCAAGCAATTTAAATAGAGGTGAAGAAACTAAGAAAGATTTGGAAGGTTCATAAAAGTCTAGATGCATTTATATTTTTCTTAATGAATGAGAGACACAAGCTTATATATCACATTTCTCTTATATAAGAAACACAAAATAAAAGTAAAGAAAAAAGAAAAAAAAAGGTAATAGGAAATAGGGCCACAAATTGTTTGCAAAAGGGAAGAGGAACAAGAGATGAGGGACCAGGAGGAAAGAGAGAAAGAGATTAAAAAAGAATTAAAATGTGTTATGTACATGTGCCAATTCCCCACAGTGAATGTAATCAATATATACTGCAAATGTATTAATAAAAATAAAAGTTAAAGAATCTAAACTGTTTAGGTAATGTATGTATATATATTTTAAATTAAAATGAAATGTTTCATATAAGTGTAGCATATATATATGTATGTATATTAGCATGTGATGTAGCTCATATTTTGTGTAGCACGTATACATTCCTCCAACTCCACTTTTTCAATGAACCGACAAACTATTGGTCTCTGATTTTCTTGATACAGAGACATTTGCTTAGACTTTTTACTATATTCTAAATGTGGCATATATGTTCTATTACTGGCTTTCCTGGTCAGATACTCTTTTTATCCCCTTCACACAAATCGGGAACCTAAAGTTTGGAAACTGTCAAGGTAAGTTTGACAGCCAATCTGGATTGTTCACTGGAGCGCATGCAGAAGCGCCCAGGGGATCAGTAAAAGACACGCCTGGACCTGGCTGGGTGGGTCGTGGAGACAGGATCTGGGGTATTACACCTGCTCCCTGGCCCTTTGCTGTGTATGTTTCTGTTCTGCTCTGGCTGCTATGAGTGAAGCGGCAGCTTTCCTCTGCCAGTCTTTGTGCCACGCTGTTGCTGCCTTGGAGCCAGAGGCCTATAAGTGGACTGAACACGGAAAAAGTCAGCCAAATTCAGTCTCTCCTCCTATAACCTTTAAATTGCAGGTGTTGGGCATTTTGTACCAGCAACAGCTAAATGGACTAATCCACTGAGCCAAGTGCACACTGAGAGTAAGTGGCAGTCACATACCTTGTCACACTCCAGAGTTTTAAGAATCTTAAGTTCTACTGCCTCTACACTATATGGACACATTTTGTTAGAACCATTGTTTCTTTTATGCAACAGAAATATTCATTTTATGGAAAGAGAAATAGCATCATCATTAAAGATCTAGGATCTCTAACTTATTTTCTTGATTGCATCCATGTTATAGCTGCACGTTTCTTCCTAGGTTAAGAAGAGTCATCAGACATATCACATAAAACTACTAGGATACTGACTCCACGGGGTAGCTGTTCTTATTATTCTGACTGTGCAGATGAGGAAACAGAGGGCTCAGGCAAGTAGAGAGACATTTAGAGGTCACATATCTAATAAGTGAAAGAGCCAGGACTGTCAGCCAGTCTAATAAACTATAACCGACTTGAGTTCAATAAAATATAAGATGCCATTAGACGGGTCCCATTTTCAGAAGTCTATGGAGATTCAATCCAAAGGCAAATAAATGTAGAGTTTAGAGAGGTGAGTGAAAACCAGTGCATATACTGAGGGTCGTTAGAATCAAGATAACCATTATCCTGGTAGCCAGACTCTTTCTGTAGACACCAATTAAATACGTGAGCAGCCAACAGAGTTCAGAAGCCAAGGCCCCAAGATCAGAGCCTGAGGTTGATGCCTGGGAGAGATTTTCATCTCAACAATGCATAATTACCTTGTGCTTGGCTATGGCCTGGACGGCCAGGTCAAGGCCATGTGGATTTGAGAAGTAAAAATAAACCAAAAACCAAGATTCATAGAAAAATGCAAAAAGTATATTGCCTGCCCTCTAGTTAATGTTCCATGGATGTGCTTTGCCCTCCAGTACAATGACTAAAAAATCAGACGGCAGCAGGATGTAGAAAAGAAACATCAAATCACATCAACATTAACTACCTATACCTACTAAGAGATTTGCCTGGTTTTATAGAACAAGCTCTGAGAAGTATTTGTAAGTGTCTGCTTAGATCCTTTTTAAATAGTTCTTTCTTAACTTTTTCTTTTCATTAAGAAAAAAATTCCCAAAGGGAATTCCCTGAGTGATCTTGGATAAGTCATTTAACACCCTTCAATTTAGTTTCTTCATGTGTGAATGAAGACAATAATCTGAACATATTCATCATAAGTGAAAATCCATGGATTATTTATAGGGTAATGACAATCCCCAGATCATTATCTCAACATAGCTGTGAGGTACATTCTGACTCAAAATAATCTATTTCTAGACTTACTGGACAAAATTTTCTAACTATCTACTATGTGCCAGGTACTGTGCTAGGAATTTATGAGAAAAAATGATAAAGAACAAGCATGGAGTTGATAGTCTCATGGGAGATACAGGGATGAATAAATAGATGAACAAAGGTATAATGATAAGCTGAGATTTGTGATTCACCTGGGAAGCTAGCATGCTAGGAAAGCATATAAGGCAGGTCCCAAAACAGTTTTCCAAAGCACAGAATGTGCTCCTGGGAAAACAGTTGAGCTGAGATCTGCAGAACAGGTAGAGGCTACCACAGGAAGGAAGAAAGAAGGCACATTCCATTCCAGCTAGAAGGTGGCTGTGAGACGCCTGTGGAGTGGGAGATGGTGATGTACACGTGCTGATTTGAAGGAAAATTAATGGGGTTGTAACCGGACAGCCAGGAAAACGTGCAAAACAGAATAAGAGGTAGGCAGGGAACAACTCAGGTAGGTCACTCTCAATGTTGCTGCTTGTCCACCAAAAAGGACTAAATAGTTACCAAAAGGTTTAAAACAGAGATGGGACAAGACTGAATTTACTTCTTAAGTAAAAATTCTGATGGACCATAATTGGAAAGTAATCAGAATAGATTCTAAGAAACTTAGTTAAGAGGCCATTGTAATTGCAGGCAAAGAAAGGTCTTAGTTTCAACTATAGGCTACTCATTAAAGTTGACTAATTAGCATCATTTGAAAGCAATGCCACTCCAAGGTTCAATTACTGACCTTCTACCAATATTTTTCAATTGAACTCTTACTCTCTCCTTGTTTCTGTGCTATTTCTCCTATGCTGGGAAGGACCTCAGAGATAATTAAGCTCCATTGTTTTTGGATTGTTTTGGCAAACAAACAAACAAAAAAAAATCACCTTACTTTCCTAAATGAGTTTTAATTTAGAATTTCCATAAAGAAAAGAACTAGTTAAAAGTGAGGTACAGTTTTTAAGTATGTGTTATGGTTTGTGTCTAGATGTCCCCCCAAAGCCTCATGTGGTAAGAAATAGCTGGATCTAGAGTGTGTGATTACTAAATTGATCCATTGATCGGTTTGGCATCGTTCTGCTGGGATCAAGGATGTGAGCCTGAGATTGGGGGGTGGGAGTGCGGGCTGCCCTGGGGGCACGTAGCCTAGATAAAAGATACAGGAAGAAGCTTAACTAGCTGCTTGTTTGCATTGCTTATTTGCATACATTCCTTGCATTTCCTCACTTTACTTTGCTGCTGGTCAGTGGTCGGTTGGTTGGTCGGCTGCCATGCCGCCCTGCCTCGGACCCAGAGGACTATAGACTGAAACCTCTGCAGACTGTGAGCTAATAAACCTTTCTTCCCCTAACTTTGGGTGTCGGGTATTCTGTCCCAACAACGAGAGAAAAGTAACTAAAACAGTATGCAACCTGACCCCCTCCCTCTGTAATGGGGGGGCCTAAACACAATTTCCTTTTCGGCAGACTCCGAGGTTAGACAATGATGTTTTCGTCAATGGCACTGATGCGTGTGACTCCCAATGGTTTTCAATAGCTGGCACGGGACTACCCGACCCACGGACAGTAAACCCTGAAGTTACTGCACAGAACTCAGCATTTGTCAATATGATCTTGTATATCTTTTCGTCCTTCCTCGATTCCTTTCTCCTTTCCTTTTTCCCTCCTCTTTTCCTTCTCCCACTCCTTTCTCTGTCCTTCCTTCCTCCTTCCCTCTCCCTGTTGCAGTATGTGTTGACGTCCATAACCATGGTGTAGTTTTACTCTTGGCGTATCATTTAAACACCATGGATTATCTCACCCTGGCATCAGCACCAAAGCACAGAGGTTACAAGAATAGATTCTGCTTGAGTTTGCACCTTGCCTCCTTCCTACTTGACAAATGATCTTCAGTAAGTCATTTAACAGCTCCGTACCTCAAATTTCCCACTCACAAAGCGGGTGTGATTAGTGCTACCTCAAAGGATTGCTATGATGCTTAGATGAGATGAAAGTCATAGCACAATGCCTGGTACATAGTGAAAGCTTTAGAAGTGTTAACTACTACTTCTTGCCTTGGACCAAAGCTCAGCCCCATTCTCCTCCCAAAGAGTTTAGCCTCAAGCTCACCCTCCCTGCACAGCCCTGTTTCAGAAAGCACTTAGAGTTTACAAGTTTTATGTATCATTTGTGGTCAGCCTAATAGTGACCTTGTCAGGTGAGCAGGCATAAATTATTATACCATCTCACAGATGAGAAAAACAAACTTTAAAGTGTCTGGTGTCTCGTATCAGGAGTGACAAAACTCAAAGTTCATCTCCTGCCTGTTCCTCTTTATAACTGTGTCTTGTAAGGCTCTGCAAGTGACAGCACAATCCATGGGAACTTTCCTTCTAGGTCTCTGCCTTTGAGATGGCCAACTTCACTGCCAGAGTCTGGTACTATGGTCTGAACCTCAAGCCACTCTCCTGGAGGCTAATCTGAAACCAAGTGAAGTATCCCAAGAACTCAAACAGAACTTCCCACATGAAGGGCACCCGATGAATATGTACCAGGTTGGGTGGTGAATCCCCACCACCAAGGGTGGTCCTGAATTAGTCACATAGCTTTCTCTCAATGAGGCCTGCGCCTAGTATTGGGATGGGTCTTATTTAGCTCAGTGCTTCCAAAGCCTGGCACACAGCTCTCGAGAAATGTTCGTTTATTTGGTCAACATTGAGCCCAGGGCATGAGTCAGCCTGGTCGCTGCTTGGCCTTCAGAGTCGATGCAAGGACTCACGAATAGGGGTTGCTGTGAGGTTCATCAGAACCCCATTTCCTGAATTTCAGTACATCAGACTCGGGCTTATGTGCTCCAAATATGGTTCACTCGCCCCTCAACCTTTGTAAACTAACCCTGACTTTGACATCATCTTACACTCCAACCAGAGTGCTCTGACCATGGCACAGAATCTTTCTTCTCTGCTGCACACTGCTAAAATCCACACACAAACCAACAAACAAAAAACACTGGATCTTGCTGATCTGGTCAGAGATCCTTTCTGTGGTGCCTATTAGAGGATTAGCAAGATCCTTCTAAACCTGTCACTTACCTGCCGTGCAACCTTGGACACATTAATTACATCTCTGCCTAATCAAATTCTTCATCCCTTCAATAGACCGAACAGTAGGCACTTACAGAGATAGCATCAGATTCCACAAAAAACCATGTTGTCATCATCAACACTCAGTCTGACTAGGTGATCACTGCATGCGATGATATTAATATGCAAAATACCAGTGTCTGGACAAAGGACTGTAAGAGGGAAAGAAGCCGTCATGCATTGAACGCCTTCCACATGACACACTCTGCTCTAAGTTTTCTATGTGGGTTAAAGCATTTAATTCTTAAAACAAGTCTATGGCATAGGCACTATTATCAGCCACATTTTACAAAGGAGGAAAATTGAGGCGGAAAGATGTTAGTAACTTCCCAAAGAATTACAGTGTAAGAGGAGACAAAGCTGAGATTTGAACCATGGAAGCCTAATTTCAGAATCTCAGCACATAATCAACTTGATTACCTGTTACAATAGCTTCTTACTAAATAGTTCTTATTGCTTTCTGATTTTATCATTATTGCTGTTACTGTTGTTATTGATAAATTTTGCCTTATATCTGCTACAGTCACCTTTAGTATTAATTATACTCTGTACCTCCTACAGAACCTTATTACAAAGGAAAAGACTCCCCCAGGTTCTGTAAGGAACTGCACCATTCAGACCTTTGGTGGGGTGGGGGAGGGTAAGTTTAGGCAACTGTATAAAGCAGAAGTGACAGTCTCTCGCTTCCGAGTGTAGGTTGGAAGGAATCCTACCCACACTCCTCCTGGTGTCATGGGACTTCTGGAGACTCAGCTGCCACACTCCAAGAAGCCCCAGGCAGAAGGAGAAGGCTGGGGTAAGAATTCTGGTGGACCCCCCTGCAGCGCTCCCCAGCTGAGAGCCGCATCCCCTGCCAGCTCTGGGGGTGTGAGCAAGTGAGCAGCTCTGGAGGTCACACCCAGGCGAGCTCCCCAATCACACCATCCCCACCGAACAGGTGCACCAGTCAACCTGCAGAATCATGCGTGATAATATGGTGTGAGTTTTGAAACACTAAGTGTTGGGGAGAATTCTTCTGTATTAATATATAATCAAAATATGCCTTTTGCATCACAGCCCAATAGTCAATTTCCAGCATCCCTTGAAGCCAAGCGCTAACAATGTATAGCTGACCTCTCACTAAATGTTACAGGTAAACATCTCTCTGAAATAACAATAAGTTAATTAAAATTTAATAACCTTCAGAACATTATTAATCTTTTAGTGACTCGGTTTCTTTATTGATAAGACAAAAATAGTTAAGTGAACTTAGTTCATAAGGCTGAAGTGAGAAGGAGATTGATTAATTCATGTAAGATGCCTGATCTTTAGAAATCTCTCTGTCTCTCTCTCTCTCTCTCCTCTTGTTATGGTTTGTGTCTAGATGTCCCCCTAAAGCCTCATGTGGTAAGAGATAGCTAGATCTAGAGTGTGTGATTACTAAATTGATCCACTGATCAGTTTGGCATGGTTCTGCTGGGATCAAAAGGATGTGAGACTGAAATTGGGGGCGGGAGTGCGGACCGCCCTGGGGGCAGGTAGCCTAGATAAAGATATAGGAGGAGGCTAATTAGCTGCTTGTTTACATTGCTTATTTACATACATTCCTTGCATTTTCCTCACTTTACTTTGCGGCCGGCCGCCGGTCTGCACGCTGCCCCGCCGCCTCGGACCCAGCGGACTATAGACTGAAACCTCTGCAGACTGTGAGCTAATAAACCTTTCTTCCCCTAACTTTGGGTGTCGAGTATTCTGTCCCAACAACTAGAGAAAAGTAACTAAAACACCTCTCCTTTCTTCTGCCTTCCTCTTAAGTGAGTTAGGTACTTTACTAGGCTCTTTAAATTTTAAAATCGTAATCCTCATGCTTATCCTAAAGGCAAGTTTCATTATTCAGTTTTGGAAATGAGGTACAGGTACCTATATATAAAGCCCCGTGGCTGGTAAGTGACAGGCTGAAGCAGAGTTTTGACCCATGTGCAGCTGAGGCCCTGCGCTCGCTGCCCCCATCCTGCTTCAGTGCTGTTCCTCAGCAAGACAAGTAAAAATTTCAGCGGCACCTGTTGCAATCACAGCACCTGCTCGGCGTACTCATCTCCAGCGGAGTTCAACAAGCAGACAAATTGACGCTGAGCAATCAGTTCATTTGCAAATACAAACTTGCTCGGCTAGAAGCGGCCCAAGGTTCCCAGTGTTGGCGCCTCTGTCTGACACCACTCGGTGGCAGAGAGGTGCCCTGCCAGTAGGAGAAACACTCATTAAAGCCTCAGAGCCAAATGCCAAGAAGCAGCCCATAGTAAATAGCTTAAATAAATATTCATTTGCCCAGTCACCGAATGCAGGCACCACACCAAACAGTGTGTGTCTCCTTAAGAAGCCAGTTGCTTGGTTTGCCTCACCTAGCCCCAATCAGGCCATGGAAGTACTAGGTACGTGATAGATGGTGCCAATTACGGACATGAACTAGCTAGATAGGGTGCAAGTTCAGCTCTCCCAGGAAGATTTCAGAGCCCAGTTTTCGGGTGCTTTCACACCTCTGTATCTGCATTCAATACTCCTTACTTGAGCATAAGGGAGTGACTTGCCAGTGGTGAATGTCAGGGGTAGCTCCAGTTACTGGACTACACTCAGTATAACAAGGAGAGATATATATGTATACATCTTGTTAAGTGAGTTTGACTTGGTTGCTTAATTCAAAGAATAGATTTCTTTTCTTTGAATGACACTGAAGTCAAGACCCTCAAGTATGAAACGAATTGTAGCAGAGCCGCTTTGCCGGAAGTAGGTTGGAGAGCCCCCAACCTGTCTTCCTGCTGTCCTGTGTTGCCTTCACAGAAACCCTGAGACACCACTAAAGACAAGTGCTACCAGCAGACCAGAAAAATAAAGTCACAATGACATAGATTTGATTCCTGGCTCCTTCCCTGTGTGTCCCCGAAAGTAAGCCCTAGTTCTTTGAAGGCATGCATCCCGTCTAGTTCATCCCTGTAGTTGGCACCATCTATCATGTACCTAGTACTTCCGTGGCCTGATTGGGGCTAGGTGAGGCAAACCAAGCAACTGGCTTCTTAAGGAGACACACACTCTTGGGTGTGGTGCCTGCATTTGGTGACTGAGCAAATGAATATTTATTTAAGATATTTACTAAAGGCGTCCTATTTGTTTTGCCTCACTCCAGACATCTAAAGTCCTCAATAAATAAGTCGACTGATTAGTTAACCTAATTTCTTCACCATTATAATGGGGATGCAAAAATCTACAGTGCTAACAAATTTTAAAACTAAATCAATAATACATTTTAAGCAACCTAAATAATGCCGCAGCATTGGACCTAGTGCTGTCATCCCTAGTTGGACGGATCAGAAAGAACACGGAAGCTGGACGTTCACGGTACGATCTCCTTTGGTATCCCTGAGGGAGGCCTTCTGGGACCTCCCGTGGATACACCAATTTGGGGATGCTCAAATCTCTTACATAAAATGGGGTAACATTTGCATATAACGTATGGTTATCTTCCTGCATACTTTAAATCATCTCTAGATTACTGGTAATTCTTAATACCATGTAAATGCTATGTAAAATCTTTGTTGTGCTGTATTGTTTAAGGAATAATGACGAGAGTAAGTCTCAATAGGTTCAGTACGGATGCAATTTTTTTTTTTTTTGGAGTATTTTCAATCTGAGGTTGGTTAAACTGGTGTATGCACAAACTCTAGATACGCAGGTCAACAAGGTGAAACTGTATATATTCAGGAAACATTGTGAAATCCAGTGTGACCAGAGCCAGCAGGTGAGAAACCAGACTGGGTACAGAGCGGTCTCGGTCTGGACCACGCAAGGCCTCGCTTACCGCCCTCAACAAGCCGTCTGCCTTGCGTGTCCCTCCGCCACAGCCAGCAAACACTGCGCACCAGCCGCCAGGGCGGAGCCCACGAGGCAGAGGTGGCCGCGGCACGTACCTCTCTCTAGGCAGCTGGTGGTTGGGATTATGACGGCAGCGGACGCTGAGGCCGAAGAGCTTGCGGGCGGTGCGCTGGATCTTCTGCCTCTGGGCTTCGGTGGCACTCTGCAGGAGCTTGTAGCGATTCTGCAGGTCCCAGTCATTTCCCCAGTGCTGGTGGATGCTACCAATGGTCAGGAAGTGGTTGCTGGGGAGACGCTTCATGAAGGATTTAAACTCATCTAGCAAGACACAAAAGCCAAAAGAGAAGAGCTAAGCACAACTGCCCGACCAGATGCCCCTTCTAACGTGTCGCCCCCAATCTGTCTAGACTGGAGCCTTGCAAATAAAGCACTGTTGGGCGAGGGACCACTACAATAGCCTGCTCTGCTCCCCTGCTCCCGGAAGGCAGGACAAAAGCCACTGTGCTTTTCAATGAAGTGAATCTGCATATCCGCATACAACATCATTGCTTGAGAGGGGGCTTCCCAAACTTCTGTCATTACATTGTCAACTTTATGATAATATTCACATCTCCTTTGCACTCATTTTTAACAGAGTCTTTGAATCAAATCACTATTTTCCAGTGTAAAATTGAAAACAACATTTTAATCCAATTTTAGATTTAAAAAAATCACTATTGCATGCCTTCAGTAGAATAGGAGCTGTGGAAATAAATATGAGAAAAAAATGCTAATAAATTCTAGTCAGATACTGTTGCCTGCTAAGTGATCAAGCCACCACACCTTCCTTCATTTTTAAATATAGGAAATTAGCACACATTGGAGAGGTGTTAAAGGCATATTAGCACCAAAATGAAACTTTTGCTTTGATGTAATCTGAAGGTTTGAAGGCGAATTGAAAAGGATGAATCTCCCCGCTCAGGCTCCAAGTGATTGATGCTGTGTGTGGACCATCAAACGATCTCATATACTGGGAAACTTCACCATAAGGGACGGCGATGGACTCTTGGGTGTCCCTGGTGAAGGTTTTGTCTCAGTTTGTGATGTTGAGTTTATGGGCATAATTGCGGACGACAATTTGACACAGGCTTAGAGATTATTTAGTTTGGCTTTCTGGCTCTACATGTAGACTAGTGACGGTCAGAGCGAGAAAATGATTTTCTGAAGCTAATAGAACACACGAGGGAAAAAGGCCAGTCTAACATTTCCTGCCACCTAGCCCCACCATTCTCCTCCAACTCCTGGGGGAATTAAAGGATTGGTGGCTTTGGTCCGTGTTATATGTGTGTGTGTGTGTCTGTATAAAATACATATATAGGTTTCCATATATATAATACATGTACATTTTACATATATATTATACATATATATAAAGAAAGAGGGGAGAGAGAGGGAGAGAGAGAGAGAGAAAGGAGAAATACTTTCACTTCATGTTATAAACCTTCAAGGAAATTTCACTCATATTACATATTCATTTCATTTAAAAAATGCTTACATAGCTTCAGTAGATACCAGGCACAACATTAAGCACCCCATTCTGATAACTGCTTTTTATGGCAAATCTATGTGGGGAGCACTTTTAGGGACCCCCACCTTATAGAATTAGGGCACAGGCAAATCAGCTGATTTTCCCAAGGTCAAAGGGCCAACAGATGGTAGAATTAAGGCCCTATGCTGGCTCCAATGTGTATATTCTAATTTAGCATACTACACTTTCTCTTCTGTCCTAAGGCTTCATATATTGAGAGAAAATAGATAAATAAATGAATAGGTGTTGAAAACCCAAGTCTTTGACTCTTAGAAAACCTCAGGCACCTTGTTGTAGACAATAAGACCTTAAAGAGTTCATAGCACATTTCTACTCCTGAACAGTTGTAGAGTCTTTATTCTCTCAAAGCTTCTGTTTCTCCACTTGTCTAACAGGTATACCAGTATTTAACCCAAATGTTGAGAGAGTGATACAGGCCAGTACCCACCTCAACAGGGCCTTACACAGAAAGTACTCAATGGATGGTGGCTAGCACAGACTGACAAGAGTTACGGTTTGGATCTGGACTGTTCCTCCAAGACCTGTATGTTGAAGGTGGGTCTTTGTGGCGATGCTACTGGAAAGTGGTGAATAAGTAAGGAGGGCCTAGTGAAAGGAAGTTAAATCATTCGGGGGTCGTTTGAAGGGGATATCAGGACACTGGTCCCTTCCTGCCTGTCTTTTCTCACTTCCTGGCCACCGTGAGATGAACAGGACTCATGCGCCACACATTACTACCCTGATGCACTGAGCCATCATAAGCCCAAAGCAATAGGGCCAAGTGACAATGAACAGAAACCTCTAAAACACTGAGTCAAAATGAACCTTTCCCCCTTTTAAGTTATCACAGGTGTATTGTTACAGAAATGGAAAGCTGACTAATGAAAACAGTAACAAGGACTCTATCCTGATTGACAGTCTGCAAACTGGTTGGAGGCAGGAGACTGGAGTCTTGTCTATCTGCCCGGCCTGACTCTTCTCCAGAGGAAGACCTGCAGCTCACCTTGTCATGAACTTTGCTGATCCCAGAGGGAATAATGGTCCTTCTGATAATAAAATGGAATTCAAAAATTTAATGCTTTAATTTTCTTGAGTAAAAGGAAAGGAGTCCCTCTCCAGAGGTGAGAAGCACATAGACGCCCATTTATACACAGAAATTGGGTCCTGTTGTGCCACCAAAACTATGGAGCCATCAAGGAACTCATGGCTTTTGCTTTGTACGGGTCATTCTTCCCTCCAAGTTGCCCAGGGCTGAGTGGTTAAGGTTAAAGGAATGAATCAGGATTGCAAACCACAGATGCAGCTGTGAACAGATGGACTTGGCTTAAGGGGTAAAACCTTTTCTGATGGATAATTACAGTGTATCTAGATGGAATGTGTACCTTATGGAGAGAAAGTGTGTTATAAATCATTTCCTTTCCCCAGCATCACAGCTTTCCACTTCCTCACCCACCTACTCAAAGAGTTTCTCTTCCTTGGGCACTGGGGATGTATGCTAAAGCTCCCTACCACTTGTGCACACAGCCCACATTTCTCTCTGCTTTTCATAAATCAGCAGAATTTCTCTGTGAAAGCTTTTTATCAAATGCTTTTTTGTTTGAGGCCAAATAATCATAACACATTTCCATCATGAACCTCTCTCTTATGGGTTCCCAGGATTTCAAATAGACTAATGGGTGCAGGCTCATGAGTCCTCTATAGCTTCATTTGAGATGCATGACCCTGAAAGGGCAGAATCCCCATGAATCGTATGCACCCAGAGCTGGGTGGGGGCTTCGAGTTCATGGGCATTAGTTGTTGCAAATGCTGCTCCACGAAGCTTTGCTTTTATCTGTGGTGCTCAGTGGCTCCAAGGTAAAATTTTGTTTGATTCAAGGGTTTTTTGGCTAAAGACTTACATGAATTCAGATATTAAAAACACAAACATGCCCTCTCATTTATCAGAGGAGGGAACTAACGTGTGAGTTGAGGGTAAAGTAGAATTAGCAAGATGTAAAACCTGCTGTGAGCACTGGATTTGGAATCAGGGATTCCGCCGCTGTCATTTACTAACAGTGTAACCTCGGGAAATATCTCGAGTCTTGGTGTCCTCCTTACTCTACGATACAGGAACATCACTGCTTGCTTTAATGGAGCTGTTGTAATGGATTTAAGGGATAAAAAGCTGTTTTAAAAACAGTAATGCTCTATATGTAGGCCCATATATTTAACAGATATTCGAGCACATATTATATGCTAAATACCTATTTGGCATCTCTTCTCAGAAGTCTTAAGGATTCTCAAGCTTATCATATCTAAAAATGAGCATGTTGTCTTCTTCCCAAACACCCCAGGGTGTTCTAGCTCAGCGAAGGGTAGCAGTGTCTATCAAGTTATTTGACATGCACATTAAACATCATTCTTGGATATCATTTCAGTGAGTTCTCTCAAGTCCCTCAATCCAATGCAACATCAAATCTTGCCAATTTTCCCTTCTAATTATCTCAGCATCTCTGCCTATTTCTTGTGTTACTACCTGCACCACATGTAATCCATATGTGGGTCATTTTTCTCCTAGACATCTTGGGCCACCCATTAATCACCTTCATCCAATCTTACACCACAGTCAGATGCTCAGTGTGACCTTGTGGCCTTTCCTGACCTTATTGATCACCTCAACCTCCAACTCTACCTCATTTGTAAAGGACAACTCCTCCTTCTTTACACATGGACCCTTGGAATGTCACTAGCACTTGCATGGTTGTATAATGAATGCCTGGCTTTATGATAAAACTCAAAGATCCATGAAGGTAAAGATCCAACTTGAGATCTTACCTATTTTTTGACCTTGGGCAACTGACCTGCCTGCCCTGTAACACATTTTTCTGATCTACAAAAAACAGGAAATAGCTAAGTCACCAGAAAAGTAAGTGATTTACAGCTTTGACAATCTGTGAATTCTCTCTCTCTGTCTCTGTCTGTCTGTCTCTCTCTATATATATATAAATATATGTGCATATACATGCATACATACATTCATACATATCTATACACACGTGTGTTTGTTTATTATGCATGCACACACACACACACACACACACACACACACACACACACACACACACATGAATCAATGCAACTACTTTTGCCTCTCTATTTTCCAGAGAGGTCTTACTCTGTCTTTTGGTTATAACACAGACAAAACACCACATGACCACAAGTGATTATGCTATCCGTTATATGGTCCAGTGGAGAATTGTCCAGGTCCTGGCTCTGGAACCCCCAAGGTGACAGTAGGGTCTCTGAGTTTTCCTGCTCAGCAGTTTTAATTCCTGTTAGAGGAAGTCCCCGTGCTAGACTACGCTCAGGGCCATTCGCGCCTGTTATGGTTTGTGTCTAGATGTCCCCTCAAAGCCTCATGTGGTAAGAGATAGCTGGATCTAGAGTGTGTGATTACTAAATTAATCCACTGATCGGTTTGGCTTGGTTCTGCTGGGATCAAGGATGTGACACTAAAATTAAAGGTATTAGGATTAAGGGAGGAGTACTGCCCGCCCTAAAGCCAGGTAGCCTGGATAAAATATAAGATACAGGAAGAAGCTGGTTAGCGTGCTTGCATTCCTTGCTTACCTGGCTGTGTTCTGCCTGCCTGCCATGCCACCCTGCCTCGGACCCAGCTGATTGTGGACTGAAACCTCTACAAACTGTGAGCCAAATAAACCTTTCTTCCCCTAACTTTGGGTGTCGGGTATTTTGTCCCAGCAACGAGAGAAAAGTAACTGAGACAGCGCCCCAGTGCTAGGTCAGGCTGTCTACCTGAATTCTCCAGGTCCTTATACGCCTCGGCCCACGACTTGGCCATGTTGGCCAGTGTGTACTCCATGACCTGGATGTCGGTGACTGGGCAGTTGCAGTGTGGGAACTCCTCGGCGCACTGGCAGCGGCACTGGCTGTTCTGGCACACGTACTCGCCCTCGCCGTTGCACATGATGTAGCTCAAGGCCGACTGCACGAACTTCTCTTGCAGATACTGAGGGAAGATTATCTGAAGACCTGTTTGAAAACAGCAAGTAAAGGAAACAGAAAGGTTAAAAAAGGTGTTTCATTAACAGTTTCCAAAGGTGATACAGAGGAATCTAAAGTTGCTAGCTTTCTCCCTGTGCGCTGGAACCGAACTATTTCTGGGCCTATCTAGACACAGACCAGCATAATCAGTGAGGCTTCTCGTTGCACGGCTTCCACGTGGGCTTTTCAGGTCAGGACCTTTGCTATCTCTGAGATGCAAGAAGCTCTATGCAGTTATGTTAGTACTGAGAGTACAGCAGATCTGAAATCTACCTTTTCCATTTGGGGAAAAGAATCCCTTATTGAAAACATAGTACCATTGTTTGTCTTTCCTTATTTCCTTCATTTATTTTCTCTTCCTTTCTTAAAATATTTATGAACCCTATTTATGAAGAACAAATCTTGAGGAAGGCATTAAGCCTACAGAGATTAAAAAGGAAAATAACCACAATCATTGCCATAGACGAGTTTTCAGTATACTCAGCAGGGAGAGACATGCGCACGCGTCTTCGCAACACAGCTGTATAGGCAGAGAGTGGAGGCGCCACAGGAAGCTACCGCACAGAACAGCAAACAACACAGCCGACCGCAGGGAAAGCCATGTACCAAAAACAGAATTAGGGCTGGTCAGAAAGCAAGGAAGAAATTGCCACATGAAAAGAACAGGAAAGATGCTTTTTAAGAGGAACAAAAAGAGCAATAACATAATAAACAAGGCAGGGAGTCCCAGGTGAATGAAATAAATTTGAATGGACGGGGTGTGGTGCTGAAGGAAGAGAGGATTACACGGGGTCAGAGGTCAGGGTGCAAACAGCTTTA
Source organism: Hystrix cristata (assembly GCA_004026905.1). Lineage (NCBI taxonomy): Eukaryota > Metazoa > Chordata > Mammalia > Rodentia > Hystricidae > Hystrix > Hystrix cristata. Next base: position 94,149 of record PVJO010003896.1, on the reverse strand, counting down.
CTACAGACCAAAACAGTTGGATTGTATATTATGGATCACAGCTATACTATATCTTGGTTGCTCTCAGGGGTTCAGGTGATACAATGAGAGTAATAATCATTTCATAAGATCATATACAACAAAAAAAACTAATATAAGTGAAAAAGGACATCAGAAATACATAACTCTTCTTGCTCTAAAAATGAAGAAATCAAGGTCCAGTGTGGGGGCAGGGTGAGCTCATGGTTACAGGGTGAGCACTTGAGACCACATATTATAACCTTTTCTCTCTATCTGAATGGTCAGAGTCATAATCCTGAGGGGCGAGAATGATTTATCTGGGCATGAGCAGGACTCTGGTGCCTTGAAATGGCAGCACAGTGGAATCTTTATGGCCCATGCTGCCCACACAGAACTTCAACTCTGGACTAACCTAATTCATGGCATGGGAAGCTTCTCTCCACCTCACTTGGAGCTGCTCAGTGTCTGCCTCCGACAGGCAAGGGAGTGATGATTTTACTAGCCACTGTGTAAAGGAGAATTGCATTCTAGCTTGAATAACTAAAAAAATAACTATTTTGCCATTCATACTTCAGGGATACCCTTCATTCTACTCATTGGCTGAGGGATATACTCAATAACATTGGCATTTCTTTCACCACTTTGTATTTCCTAGTTCTGTTTATAGATCTCTCTCTCTCTCTCTCTCTCTCTCCCCTCTTCATTTTAACTAGTCATTAGATGGCAGGCTAAAAAAAGACTATTTTCAGAGAAGCACTGTGGGGTAGAAAAAGATGACTGCAGCATGGCTTACGGCAGGAAACCATAGTCCTGTGAGAAAGAGTCAGCCATTGCTACCACGTACGGCCCAAGCCACCTCAGGCAAATTCCTCAGCCTCTCTCTACAGCTTCATTTTCCCCTTCTGTTCAAATGAAGTTACTTCTAGTATGGACATCAGAGGAATATTAAGAGGATCAAATAAAAAAAAATGTGCAAACAAATGTTATCTGTTGCTATTTTTGATGCAGTGAAGAGGATAAGGAGGATGATGATGGTGATGATGATGGTGATGAATGTGTCACTCCTCTGGTTGCATTTTTACGGGTACAATAGAACCTTTAGGACAAATGAAGGAAGAAATAATAGTGCCAGGTATCTCATCAGAAGAGGAACATCGTCAGAAGGCGGGCTGCAGATATTTGGAGAGCCGCGACAGGAGGAAGGTTTAGGATTCTGTGCCTGTTGAGTTAGAACACTGCACAGGCGCACGCCTGTGTCCTCTTGCCATCTGCACGAAAGACAGTCTCAGAGAGGGGCCGTGAAGCTGGACACGGTCCACTGTAGAGCCGGGTAAGCTCCTTTCCAACAGACAGGCAGCCACACGAGATGGAGCGATTCTGAGAAAGCGCTACTGCACAAGAAGATGATAAACAGGCACAAGACGGTCATGCAAAATAACTCAGGCTGTAAATCCCTTCTACACTGAGTCTTCCATTCTTTCAGAGTAAGCAGTATTGAGTCATTTTATCTGTATCACCATTTCTCTTCCCAAGTAAAATTTATTTTTAGCTGATTCCAATCCCCTCTAGGCAACTGGGTCTCTATGGATTGGGGTTAAGTTTCTGTTGCTTAAAGGAGCTCTATAGACTATATTCTCAGTCCTATTTTTCTAGCTTACTCATCATTTTCTTTGTCCCTTTTGTAGGGAATAAAATATTCTATTCTTGGTCCCAGCCCAAAAGGAATTTGGGGAGTGCATTTTTAGAAAACTGCGTCAAATAATTTCTCCTTTTGGCAAGAACACAAAAGGCAGTATTACCTACCCAATTTAATGCAACTGAAAACATGAAATTTAGGGTTGGGGGCTTTCTGGGAGCAGCTGAAACAGAAAACTGGCTCCTCTTTTAAAAATGGAAACTCAGGACCTGCTGAGCTGTCTCTGAGGCAGAATATCCTGAGCAATTTCGAAAGAGAATAATGAAGACATCGCAATTAAAAAGCACTTTTCTGCAAAATGTCATTACTGTTTAAAGTTATATAACCATTTCTACAACAGCGGAGGTTCACACAACAGTCACAGCCGGAGCCGTCTCCTGATGACCTGTGTCCAACAAAGAGGCCCATTGCTGACCTCCAAGATGGGCGCCCAAATCCTGCGAGCTTCAATGGGAGTCATAAATAATTTGGAGGGGGATTTGGCCTGTGGAACCACTGCTTGAAAGATATACAGCTGCCGGCTGGGGTGGAATATTCTGTCCCCACAGTTCCCAAAGACACACACACACACACCCGGGAAAGGAAAACTGAGAAAATGAGAGAGAAAAGGGCCACCATTATCACTAAGCATATAAATTTTGCATCAGAAAACCCAGCAAGGCAATGACTGAGAGTTACATTTGAACGCCAGCACACCCACACTGAACATATGGAGTATTTTCCCTCCAATCTCATTACTTAAAAAAAAAAAAAATCTTGTTATGTTTTAAAGTGGAATGCTTTTCTGTTGCACAGAGCGAGCGGGCAAGGTACAGGTGGTAACACCCAAGCGCCTTCCTTCTCTGCTCCTGATTCTTATTCTATCCCTCTCGGTTCTCCCCCTGTATTCACCTTCAATACATCCACGATACAACATTTTTTGTATTTGGTAGGTCCTCTTTGTGTGCTGAGATCTTATTTCTCTTCACTCGGTCACACGATGGGCTATCTTTATGCACTTGCCTCCTGCTTCCCTCTTATCTCCTAATAGTCTTTTCTTTACACACAACACATGAGGCACAGGACCGCTTTTCCTGTCCATCCAAAGTGTCAGCATTTTTCTTCTCACTGTCTTTACTTTGCCCTTCCCTCTGTCTAGAATTGTCTTTCTCCAGATCTCTGTACAGCTCCCTCGTTCTGAAATGCACACCTTCCCCTATTACCAAGTTGAAATGCCTTTTCTATTTTCTTCAACAGGATTAATTACTAGCTTAAGCTATTTTATTGATCTGTAATTTTCCCATCTCCCTTTTTGGGGAGACAGAGTCCCATCTGTCCACTACAGATCCCAGCATGCACAACAAGGTGGAGCCCACTGAGGGTTCCCGGCACTCTACTTCTCTTCCTCATGGCAGGTGAGAAGAAAACTGTCCCATTAGGCTTTGGCAAGGTTCGAATTGTGAGCAGAGCCCAACAGTTAAACGACGGAATCAGAAGTCAAATCTAGAAAGTCAGGCTGGGTTTTGAAACACTTGGAGTCCTTCTACTGTCCAGTGGGAAAGAGCAGGGACTGAGATAAACTCCTGGCTTAGTTTCCCTTGGTGGCTCCAACACAGAGCAATCTGTTGTAGCCTCTCTGAACCTCAGATTTTTTTTTTTTTTCGCTTGTGAAATTGAAATCCCAATCATCTTATTTAGTAATGAGGAAATAATAAACATCAATAGCATTTGAATCACGATCTGGTCATTATGGCATTAGAGTTTTTGTCACCTTCCAGCCCTCAGACAAATTATCAATACATTTAGTGAAACTGGAACCTCCAATGAGAAGTTATCAGGAGGCTCGCAGCTCGGGAAGTGATTAGGTTAGGAGAGGTCAGGAGGGTGGGGCCCTCACAATGAGATTAGTGCCCCTCCCAGAAGAAGGAGATGGGGGAGCGTTGGCTCTCTCTGAGCACACACCAAAGAAAGACTGGGTGAGCACATGGCCAAAGGGCATCTGTTTATACTCCAGGAAGCTGACTCTTACCAGACATCATACCTGATGACACCTTGCTATTAGACTGCCAAATCCCCAGAACTGTGACAAATAAATGTCTTTTGAGTAAGCCAATCTAGTCTATGATATTTGTTACACCATTCCAAGCATAAGACACTGGTATAATTAAATGTGTAATAAATGTTAATTTTTCTCATTTACTCCACATCGGATCTAAACAGGCTTTGGGAGCACAAGGGATCCACAGGAAGAATAGTCTAGAAAGTGGAAATAGCATGTGAAAAGGCTTCAGGTACTAGTACTTCTAGCTGAGAACCAACCTAAGCATAACTTTCCTTCTTTATTAAGATCTATCTACTTTTATTCATTGGCTTTGAAGCTCCCCAGAGGAGGAAAGGGTTCTTGTGTTTTACAGAAGATCAAAACTCTGAAGGAAAAAATGTCACCTAGCAAAGATCTATGAACTCAAAAAAGGAAACGTGTTTCTTATAACAACAAAGGTTAAGGATCCTTGTCTATTGCAGGCAGGAATCACGAGGTTCAGGGAAAGAAATGTGGCTCTCTGAATTGTTGAGTTTCAGTCATTAAGGGGAATTTAAATCACACAAGAACTTTAAAGCAAACCGTGCATTGGTTTTCTGGAGACAGTGAAGGACATGGTCAATGTTGCTACCTGAAGCGCCACCTCATTTAGACAGCCATGCTCTTTGAGTCTGGGGGAAATTTGGTGTCGAGAAAAGAAGACTGAAGCAATAAAAGCTGAAGATGCAGGGAAGACATGAAGATGATATTCAGTTGCCATCTCTGACCCTGATCCTGCTCTGGTTGATGGAAACTCTTAGTTTCTTCTTCTTTCTTTTAAAAAGCAGTGCATGGGAAATCATTGGAAAAGATAGAGGAGAGGCTTAGTATCTTTAATATGAGCTTTTTAATGTGTGCTGTTATCTAAGGAAACAGAGGGACTTTTTGGAGATTAAAAACCTCAAGAAGACGATATAGAGGTCTTGATTTATGATGCAAACATTAAAGAAATGTTTTCTCTGGCAGATAGGAAGTGTTAAGTAAATATATTTCAAATGTTGAATAAGTCAGTGATTTATAATGAAGATGGAAAGATACAAGAGTAGTGATAACGATGATGGAAGACTTCATTCTGGGATGTGGGATGGGTTTGAAACGTAAGTGAAATCTAAATAGATAAAGGCAGGCAGCTGTGGATGCCACAGTAGAGAGCATAGTTTGAGCAAATATGGGTGAGTGTGTGACTACCTTGGATTGATTTATCTTATTCAAGGAAAAACCTATCATGGGTGGATTTTGCTCAGATTTGTTGTACTTTTACCAGAAATCTTAATTACCTAATTTCACGGTATTTTTCATGGATTTTTTTCATTTTCTGTTCCATTTCATTGGCTATCAAGTGCACACTCTCTTACAGTGTCAATAGCAAGAGGGGAAAACACGTTCTATTTTGTTTGAGCACAAAGATTTTTCTATCCTGTCCTCGCATGAGAGTACGGCCTCCTGTAGCTATCTCTGAAGCCGGTAAGAGTTCCAGCTGTTGTCTTTTACCTGCTATATCGTGCCTGTCGGATTCTGTCCATTTCTGAAATGCATAAGGTGGGAAGAACAACAAGGACTGCACCTTTTACAAAAGGCGGGCCTGATCCCTTTCCTTGTGAGAGCTCAGGGATTTCAGACCGGCAGATAAAGAACTTTAGAGCTCACACAGCCATGCTGAACTCCTGTATAATGAAGGCATGCAGGTCAATTACCCATCTGTTTGTGTTTCTATTGCTGTGAATTACAGTATCCATAGCTGACAGCTCATTGGAGTGGAATGAAAATAAGACGATAATTCAATGGGTGAAACTGTGCAGAAAGAGCGAAAAGGCCATGATCTCATTCAGAAGTTCAGCCCTGTCTCTGCGATGGATCATTTATACTCTGGGAAATGAAGAAAGGCAGCTACCTGGGGGAAAAAGGGGTGGATTCTGAAGAATTAGGAAACGCTCCATCCTGGTAAGAGTGGTATGCTGTGTTTGCCACTACCATAATCTATTCTGAAGAATCTTGAGGACACACTTGGAATTGTTAGGTGAAAAGTATGGCTGGATGGAGTTCAAGACAATACAGCCAAAAGCTTTTAAACTACCAGAAGTTTTAAGAAGGAATTAGTTGTCTTGGAAGGTAACGACCTCCTCAATATTGGGAAGGTACTAGTAGAGTTTTAAAGTTAACACAGCAACCATGTTTTAACTAGCGCCAAGATCTACATGGAATGGAGCAGACTGGATTATTATTAACTCAAAAGCAGAGTCCTTTCCTCTGTGTCTTTTCTTTAAAGTAACACACCCCCAACTCCCCCACCAAAAAAATCCCTCTGAACTCAGGTCCAGACAATAGGCTTTGGCCAATAAAATCTGAGAGCAAGTGATATGCCACTTCCAAAACAAAATACAAGAACCAACACATAGCTCCATCGGCTTCTGTTTTCACCAGACCAAAATGTTCCAGATAGAGATCATCAAAGGAGCATAATCAGAGTGTGATCAATATATAGCATCAGCAAGAAACACGGACCTGCCTTTGCAAACCACTAAGAACTTGGCATTGTTCGTTAGCATCACATAATGTAGCCTATCTTGACAGAGAAGTTAGCAAATTTAGACTGACGGATCAAACTGATCTGCCGCTTACTTTTGCAACCCAATTTCCTGGAACCCACTTCTGCAAGGGGAAGAGTTGAGTCACTGAAATACAGACCACGGGGCCCACAAAGCCTAAAGTAGTTACCAACCAGTTCTTTAAAGACAGAGTTTGCCAACCCCTGTATTAGATGGCCATTAAGATTCATTCCAAACTTTATTTTTTCTATGATTTTACTCTGTGTTACTGTTTCTTTATTAAGTATAGGTTGATTCACCATCTAATAAGTCTAAGATACGCTTCTAGACGTGGAAGAAAGGGCAAGGAACTAGAAACACTGTCTTTGCTCTTAATGAACTTATCTTTAGTGAGGAAGATTGGTAACAACGAATAAAAAAGTAGAGAAGGATTTATGCTGACAGAAGGAATTGAAAATGGGCAGCCCTCTAAAGGACAACTTCAAGTTTGGAAAAGATATAAACTATGAAGTCACTAAGGATCAGGAAGCCAACCACTTCTTCACTCAATTTCATAAAATTTCAACATTCAGATACTCTTGAATCTTTAAGAACAGATTGAGTCAATTTAAATATAAGCTTCTTCACAGAATTCACGATAAAGCCAAACTTCATTCACATAAAAGCTGGTGCCCTATGATCTTTTGATTAAGCAATGGCTTCAAATTCCTCTCCTGTCCATCTCTCCTTCTCTCCTACAACCTTCATCGCCTCTGTCCTCCAAACACAGTGACTTCCTTCCTGTTCAGATTTTACCTCTATCTCTTACTAAATGTCTGATCCTGGAAAAGCAAAAGTGCTTAACTTCTCCCATTCTTAGTTTCCTCGTCAACACTTCCATTGCAGGGCTGACGCAAAAACTAAATGAAGTAATTTTGGTGGTGGTTACATGACTGGATGAATCTGTCAAATTCATAGAACAATTCAACACGAGATTAAATTTGTCTGCATGTAAATTGTATAGAAGTTACCCTAAAAATCAAAATAAACATAATACATAAAGCTACGGAATATGTATTAAGCATATGCATTTGAGGTATGATCAAAAATGGACTGTTCAAATTTTAAAAGAAAGTATTACAGTGCAAGACACATTAAATTAACCCCCCCAAAGATTCCCTTTTGCTTGGAACAAATTTATTCCTTCATTCTTGCACTTTTAAAGCATTTCTGAAAGTCTTTTTTCATGAATGCCTTCAGTTGCAAAGCCGTGGCTGCCTCAGTGTCCCCAGTCATTTCAAAACGTTATAGTTCACGGTAAATTTGACTTTATGGATGAAGGTAGAGGTCACATGATACCAAATCCAGTGAACAAAGTGAATGAGAAAACACCATCATGTTTTTATGAGGTTTTCCACTGAATGCCACCTGAAAATAGCATTCGCTGTATTTTTTTTGTCACACCACACACATGAAGACATCGATGAAAGACGACTTCCAGAACCACTTCACAGAGTGTCAAGAATAATGAGATAAGTTTGAAGCAAGAGGGAGTATTTTGAGGGGGCTCATACCAATGCATCCTTTACTGTAATACTTTTTTAAACTTCAAATATTCACAGTACATTTTAACCACTCCTCATAACTGATATCATTTCCTGGTAGCCCTATTTGGCTGGCAACCAAAACCAGGATGCATTTATCTCAAATTCTAATAGAAATACTTTGTACATCTCACTGTATATACTTAGGTTCATGCTCCTTCTAGTCAGACAGCTCCTCAAAGGGCAAGAGGCATTTGTCTCCCAATCCCCGTCAACCAGCACATTACAAGGTACCCAGATATGTGTCTGAATAAAGGCAAATTTAGATAAAGTGTCTTTCAGAAAGGATGGTGGTTCTCTATTCTATCCCTAGCATGTCTCTCCTCTCTGGAATCATCTCTCTAAGCAGAATCTACAACTTCATTTCCAATATTATAGTTTGAGACCCAAAGTCATGTTATCTTTATCTCAGTAGTTACAAAGACATGTGATCGGAAATAAGTGTTTTGAGTAAAATTACGGCAATACCCCAAACACGGAGAGAACGTGGTGCTAAAGGAATCGACTGCTAATCTCAGCACATATTTTGTTTTGGATCCATTACAGCAAGTTATAATTCTTAAGGATAACTGTGTTGTATATTTCTTTGCATTTTCTCACAAGGCAACAAACAAGGCCAGATCAAAGTTAAAATTCTCTATTCAGAATCTTTTAAGAGAGTCTTTTCATCCAATACCTCATGGAGCCAAATACTGTACCAGATGCAGGAGATATGAATGAGATGCGAGAGGGGTCTCGTTGGGTATCAGAACAAAATGCACAAATGCACAATAACAATAAAATACACACATCGATATACACAAGATTCAGTAGGAGGGAAAAAGAAGAGCCGACTTGATTTGTAAAAGAGAAGTTTGGAAAAGTCATTTCGGACAGACTTGAAGCTGAGTGATATGAAAATCCAGGATTTGCCAAGCTGTTTGCCCTGGACTCAGATCGGAAAACGTCTGTAGGCTCAAATAAATTCAGGAAACTTCATGCACCTTGGCCGACTCTTGAGATTCATAACACACATTAGCATTGCTAAGGCACTGAGAAGTCCTGCAGTAAATAAAGGTCATTCAATCCAGTGTTTCAGCAGTATTGAGCCTTTTCTAAATTACTGCGCAGAAATAAATAACCTCAAACTCCCGGTGGCTTGTAAGCACAAAGGTTGATTCTTGCTCATGTTTCATGCGGGCTTTGCTTTGGTTCTGCTTTGGATGGCTTCTTCATTTCCAATTTAGGCTGAAGGAGTAGCCCTTATCTTTATTTTCATAACAAAAGGAAAGGAGGAAAATAAAAGAAGAAGACAAGCAATACCTCCTAAAGCATTGTATCTCCTCAGATGTGGCACGTACCACGTCTGCTCAAATTCCACTGGCCAAAGCAAAGCACACGGCCAAAGCCAACGTCACCCAGATCGATAGTATCACTTCCCACCACATAGCATTGCCAATCACAGAGACACACACTGGAGTGGGCCTCACTCTCTTAGAGAAAGGAAACATCATTGCAGCTATAAATTTTATTGCGAAAGATGCTGATTTTCGTACCAAACTTTTTCTCAAAATGTAATTACCATATGATCCTACTACTCCACACTTAGATATATATGCAAAAGAACCATAGATAGGTATTCAAATAAAAACTTGTAAATGAATTTTCATATAAGCACTACTCGCTCTGCATAGAAATCAAAATGTAGAGATGACTAATAAATGTCTATCAACCGATATACTAATTGCGGTCTATGTGATAGAATACAAATTCATAAAAAAAGGAGAAGCATTCATACACGCTTACAATATGAATGGACCTTGACAGTGTTAAGTAAAAAAAAGCCAGTTATAAAAAGTCACACACTGCATGACTCCATTTATTTTAAATATCTCCAATAGGAAAATCCATAGAGATAGAAAGCAGTTGCCAGAAACTGGAGGGAGAGATCTGGGAATGAGCGTTAATGGGTACAGAATTTATGTCTGGGCGATGAAAAAGTTCTAGTTATGCAACACTGTGAATATACTTAATGCCACTGAGCTGTACATCTTAAAATGGTTAAAATGTTAAATTTTATGCTGTGTATATTTTCCCCCAATAAAAAATAAGATTCAAAGCAAATTAAATTGACAGTTCAAACTAATTTAAATCAGTCAACATTTATTGAGCACCTATTATGAGCCAAACACTACACAAAGGAGAAGGGAACAATGAACACATAAAAAAGCATATGGCTTCTATTCTCAGGGATCTCAGCTATAATTTAGCGGCTGCTATGTACAACTGTGCACATAAGATGAGACAGAATGTATCTAGAATATAATAAAGCCACATGGAAAGCGCTGTGTTAACTGTGAAAGAAGTGCTTCTTTCTAAGGCAAACTGTAGAGAAAGGGAATGAGGATGGACTTGACCATTTTGAAAAATAAACAGGTACTCTGTTGATCTGTGATCAATAAACTAATTATCTTGGGTGACTTACTTAGATTTTGGTCATCCTGATGCCCAATTCACGCTCAGTCAATGAGATCGACAAGGAATCTAATGGGACTTTTTCGCTAAGCAGACTAAATTGCCACATCAACCATTTATCTGTCAGGATTTCCTCGCTCTATATTTGACTACAAGTTTTTCTGAAAGTTAGAGCCTCACCCAGGCACATATGGACAGACACAACGCCCTGATCTTCCCCCCTCAGCCTCAACTCACGCCCAACCTGTGTGCACTCAGACTTCCCGCCTCCTCCCTGCTCAGATCTGAGTCTTGTGTTCCCTCCAGATTCCAGGTTCTCCAGGTGAGAGGCAGCAATTTTTAGAGTCTTAGACTCCTGAGATGTCCTGAGGGCTACTGATCATCTATTCCAGGGTTATTTAGTCTTTTCTGGACATAGATTCTTTTGTGAATATGAAAAAAGTGGTAGAAAAATGGTGAAAATCTGTAAGATCTACATATACACAGGCTGGCGTGTCATTTTATATCAAAAACTTTCTAAAGTAACAGCATAACTTATACAGATGTATAAGCTGGCACATAGAAACCAAAAAAACAACCTGCTCTAATAAAAAAAAATGATTACTATTTATATATCTCAGGTTGAGTACCTGTTAAAGTACTGGCATTGAGTAGACCAGATTTCAAGTTCCTTCTCGGTCACCTATAAATAGTTGTTTAATTTTTGTGATCCTCAATTTGCAAATCTGGAAAATGGGACTGGGTTGAGGGTCACATGAGATGTTGATATAAAGAAAGAGCTCTACATTCGGCCCATGATAATTATCTGTAATAATAGCTATTGTTATTGTACGAGTACCCTTATTTTTAGGAATGTGCTTTCCTATTAACTGTTGCATAATGGTGGTGAAACACGTCTGTTTTTATTCCCATTTTGCAGGCTTAAATATCAAAGGATGTTCAAAGATTTAATTAACAAGTCCGAGTTCTTACCACCATCATCTTGGCTCTACTAAAACCCTCCATTCTCTTTTCTGTTTTACCGACACTCTGATATCTTAAGTCCACTTATTGAGAAAAACCCTTCCCCTTCTGGCAAGGAAGAAAACTAGGTGTTTATTGGCATATAAAGGAAAAACTGACATTTGGAAGCAGCCAGCTGGGCAGAAATTAGCGATCCCATTTGTCATCGAGGTGTTGCTTTTACTGAACAGGCTACCTACACAGAGCCCCAGGAAGGCAGAAACATGGATTCTTATCAGTGCCTCCCAGGCCAGTGCCAATCAGACAAGGGAAACCTCGGTTCCAAGTGACCAGCTGGTGATGCTGGGCTAATTCCTACTTAGGACTCTCCCCAAAGCTGCTCCTGCAACCGGCACATGGGGCCATCCCTTGGCGTGCCACCCTGGAGTCACAAGACCACGTTGGATGATGGGGATGTGGGAAAGGAGGGACCTCATGGAAAAAAGAGGCCTGCTGGAGTCCTGTGTGCTCCTCCTACACTGTGTTTGGGCAGGGACTCACGGCCTGCATCCATGTCTGGAAAGTGTTCTGCTGAATTGGAGGCAGGTCCTCAGTGAGTGAAGTAATTTTGGAGCCTGGGTGCCTAGGAATCAAAAGCTGGGGACCTTGGAAAAGGGATTTCACCCCTTTGAAAGGTGAAACAGCTATTTCTCCAGCTGTACAGCAGGGAGCAACTCTTAGTGGGTGGGGTGGAAAACGGCACTAATGGATGTAATCACAATACCTAAGAATCAATAGTAGCTATTTAAAAAGTTATTTTAAAAACATTGATCCTAAACTTTCTTTCTGTGCTTTACAAAATGATTTTAAAAACAATCATCTTCATTCCACTTGTGATGTCTAACTACTGAACAAAGACTTATTGAGATTAATCTTCTTTAGCCTGCTCTTCTCTTCCCTCTATGGCTTCTTTTCTTCCCATCCTCTGGTTCGCCTCACTTTCCCCAGTCCCTTTCTCTTCCCTCTTCTTTCTGTCACCTTTACCCCATAACCCTCCTTTACTTGTCACTCTACCAGCAATCACATAAAAGCTTGTTTCAATAACTACATATTGACGTTCTATGTCTCTGGCATACAAAACCGGGCAAGGCAAAAATCCCTTCTCTTAAAGAAATCTACAATTGACAGAATGACTCCTGTAATCTCAGCACTCGGGAGGCTGAGGAAGTAGGACGGAGAGTTTGAGACCAACCTTGACGACACAGCTAGACCCTGCTTCAAAAAAAAAGAAGAAGAAAGAAGGGATGATTTTTAAGGAAGAAGCCTACAATCTAATGGAAAAGATGAAACCCAAAATAAATCAGACACACATGACTACATATCGAATTGTTTCTCTGATATGAGAAACCACAAGTGTAAATAAGGACAAAAAGGTATAATAGATATGATGAAAAAGGAAGACAATGATCAAATGGGACTAGAATTAGAAAGGGAAGGGGGGAAAGAAGAAAGAGAAAGAGAAAAGAAAAGAAAAAGAAATTTTGCAAGGTGAGGAAAGAAAACATGTCATAAAGACACAGTTGAAGAGATATAAAGGAGCCAGAGGAAGGACTGCTCCATCCAGTCCTATGAATGTGTGTATGTGTACTCGAGACACCATTTCAAACAGTTCCTGAAGTCTAAATCGACAAGTACATTGAAATGAGGGTGCAGGTAAACGACAGGTTAAGCAAAGGCAGATGAGTTTGCAAAGAGAACAAAGTGGACGGAAGATGCTCTGCACGACTGGATCCAGCAGTCACTGCTATTGCTCTGACTACCTGATACGTCAGTTTTAAAGGCAGCCTTTGTAGGGAAAGCCCACCTACACTGCTCTGATGGGTCTCAGAGCTGAAGATGAAAAAGGAGTGTGGGATACCCATGGAGCCCTTGAACGCACAGCCAGGAAGTCAGTGTGTGAAATCCAGGGATTTGTGAGAGGCATTCAAAAGTTTCTGACAAGGGTCAGCTCTGATTTACAATGCTTTAGAAAGACTAATCTAAAGGATGAATTCATCTACACTGTCTACAGACCACTGAGAGGAAAATTAATCACTAGACTGATACACAAAGAAACAACGATAAAAGCGAAATTTATCCTTATGTGGCCACGCATACTTTTTATGTACTTGTATTAGGTTTAACTCACCGGGATGTGATTCTCCACTGTGACTAGCACTGTGGTTGTTCTCAATAATTGGGAGACCGCAAACAATCACTGAGATTTCCTGGATTGATTTCCTGAGTCCTTACTAGGTAAGGAACACTGAGTTTATTTACTTAGCATACATATAATGAGCACTTGATATCAGCCAGGCACATGTGCCATGGAGGCTGCAAAGATAAATAAAACAAATGTTTGGTAAACAACATATTGACAGAGGTGGTAAAAATACTACCCTAGTATTCTCCACGCTCAATCCAAGCCAGGCATAATGTATATTCTCACGAGCATAATGCAATATTGATGTGAAGTAGGTGAAGAGACCCAGAAGCTCCAACTGGTCTGAGTTCACTCAGCTGGCAAAGGGCAGTGTTGGTACTTAAGCAAAAGTCTCTCTCAATTCAGGGCATTTTCTAGAAACCGTATAGTAGATCTCTGCATAGGAAGAAAATGACACAGACCGTAGTGCACCTGGACACCAGATGGCGTCTCAAAAGTGGCTGCATTTGGAGGATTCAATTCCATCACTCCTGCTTAGATGACACAGCGTCTGATGCTGCAGGAAAGGGACAGCCCCCTTCAAGGATGCTGTCTATGCACAGCACCATGGTGCTTGCAAAGCGTAGATCCTCAGAGAATGGAGATTAGGTCGAACAGAATTCAGAAGGCAGCAGGGCATGGGGGTGGGTAAGAGTTAAGAGAAAAAACAGCTCACTATGGGCTGGTTAGTCTGTTCATTCATTCATTCATCATTTTATTCATTCAGCAAATATTTTCTGAGCAGTGTTTATAAACCAGGCTCTCTGTACTAAGGAGAGATGGTTCTTACCCACTAGGAATTTATGTTACTATGGGGAAGTCATTACTACTAGGATAATTATACTGTTGGGTGGCAAGTCTTAGGAAAGAAGATGGACAGGGCAACTAGGAGCCTAGAGAGTAGGGACTAGAAAAGCTTCTAGGGAGAGGTGGAAGTTAGGAATTGGAGATAGGGTGGGCAAATGTGTAGAGCAGCAAATAAACTAAATTTAGATTTTTAAAAAATGGATAACCAGAGAAGAGTGTAAAAAATTCCACAGGTCTGGACTATGGATGTGAGTATACATTGGATACTGAAATAAAATGAAGCCAATAAGATAAGCAAGGGTTAGATTGGGAACAGCCTGGTGCTTAGTGTAAACTTTATGTCAAAATTGCCACAGAGGGCATGAAGGGTTTTACAAAGGGAAGCAGCAGATTTGATTTAGCTGTAAGAAGAACACAGTGGCTGCTCTGGTGGGATGGTCAGCGACACTGACGTAGGAATGAAGGCTGGTTGACGGTCATTGTTACGATCCAGGGAAGGGAGAAATGATGAGATGAGGGCTGACCTAAAGCAGAGAATGCTGATGAGATGATTCTGGACAGGGCACATTTGTGTCGGGCACTAAAAGGTGGACCGAACTCAATGAAAAGGAGAAGAGATGTCACCTAAGGGATGGAGATAATCTGGGCACACAGAGATAAAAGATAACCCTACTCAGGAAGGAACTGAGGTTTCCAAAAGGGCCACAGGGAAACAAAAACAGATGCCGAGGAGAAGGGAAGAAGGAGAAAAGAGGAGAAAGGGGACAGAAGGAGGAGCGGTGACTAGAAACCAAGTCAACTGGACCAACCAACCAATCGAACCAATTAAATATGACGATGAAGAGGTGGCTCTCAACACACGGTCTCTGGTGACCCTGTCTGAGGCAGAGGGTGGATAACACGTGCTGTCATGGCCGGGCTGCCCCTTTATAACAATCTGCATGCTCCTCTCCTCCATCTTTCTCTTCCCTACATGTAATGAGCCAATAACCTCACTCTGCTTGCACCGAGAAAAACAGTGCACGGCACTGAACGGAAGACACTATTCACAGTGAAGCACACCACATTTCTGTGCAAAAAGAAAATAGTATCTTGGGTCAGGGATTTAGCTCAGTGGCAAAGTACTTGCCTAGCAAGTACAAGGTCCTGAGTTCAATCCCCAGCACCCCTGCAAAAAAATAAACAAAAGAAAATAGTATCTTGCCAATTAAACTATGGCACACCACAAATTATCAGGAGCATTCTAATTTCAGAGATACTAAAATCTGAAAAATCCTGCAACTTAAATTTATGACAATTAATCAAGAAGTTCAACAAATGGTCCCCATTATCTTATTTATCAGTTGTATCTATGTCAGATCGATCTTTTATCCTTTTCCTCTGCTCACAATGGATAGGTTCTCCTATCTAAGGCAAATGATTCCAATTATATGAAAGCCCCTATTCGCTCTTATGTGCTCAGTGTTGGCCCTAATATCACCCCCTTTGCTGGCAATATCAGTTTTCCTTCACTACAGAATGATTCCCACAGTCATATACCAGTTTGCTTTCAACGTCTAAAAAAAAGAAAATAAACCACTTGATTCTGTGTCACCTTTTGCGATTGTGGCATTAATACTCTTCTGAACAGTCTGCTTTGGAATTCACTCATTCTACTTGGGCTGTTACCCCATGAGGGCATTTGGACATCTCTTCTTAAGGTCACTAGTGACTTTCATATTTCTCAATTCAGGGCGCAGTTCTCAGCCCTCATGTTAATTACTCTCTGGGTGGCATCTGACACACCTGACCACATTCTTTACTTGATTTCTAGACTGCTACACCCTCTTGGCTCTCTTCCTACCTCCTAAGTCACTTCTCAGCTTCTTTTCCTTGTGTCTCATTATAATACCTTCATCCCAACCTTTCTGTATTAAATTATTTGTGGCTCGATAACTGTATTCCATTTTCTAACTATACTTTCCATCTCAAGGTAACCTTGTCCAACTCGATATCATTAAATAGTATTTATATGCTAATTGATATCTCCAGTTCTCTCTTCTGGCCTTCCAAATACCCACTCAACATCTACATTTGGATATTTAGTAGATGTCTCATCTTTAGGTTCCTCATATCCCAACAAAACCAGCCCCTCCCAGAGTCTCACCATATCAACTAAACGGCAATTCTACCATTAGGATTCCTTAGACCAAACTTTTAGGTCACCCTTGACTTCCTTCTTTGCCAAATAATGTCTATACTGCCTTGTATAGGAGTATTCATCAGTTTAATCACCTCTCACCATCTTCATTGAAACTGTCATGATCTAAACCACGATTTCTCTCACCTTGATAAACACAATGGCCTTCTAACTAGGGTCCTTGTAAGTTGTCCTTGATAGTTGTTTCTATGCAATGACCAATGCAACCCATTTAAAACATAAGTCAGGATAAGTTACTTCTTTGCCCAAATATCCAATGGCTTCTTATTTCATCTAGAGCAAAATCTAATCTGAATTTTTCCATTCTCTCCAAATTTCTACATGGCTTTTTTTCCCTTATTGTCTTTCTGCATGCAAAGAAAATATTTCTCTGTTTACTTGTTGAGTGTCTGTTCCCCTACACCCAAATATTAAATATAAGCTCTAAAATGATGGAATTACATTATTCACTCCTCTCCGTCTCTTTCCTGACACAGTACTTGACACACAGTTGATGCACAATTAATATTGCTAAATAAATGAGTAGATGTATGAAAAAATAAATCTCCAGACATTCATAGATTTCAGAACAAAATTTTCTTGCTGCCCCTTTTTCCACATCAGTGGATTATTGAAGCAGAGCTCTGCTCTCTGTATGCTTCACCAGATGGATACTAGATTAAATTACATGACAATGTCGGTGAAACACACAATGGGCTTCTCGGAGAGAGAAGTATAAAAATAAGAAGTTATCATTATGCCATTAGGGTTATTACCACTAGTTCAGCTGTTGCTGCTATGACTACTAATAGCCTCTGATCATTTCCATGCTCCTTTCTCTCGCATCTGTAATCTGCTTCTCCATCCTCTGCCCTTTTGATTCTCTGTTTTGCCCTACTTTTGCCATTTCAATGAACATTTTGTGAGACGCCACAGGGTGAAGATCACTAGGGTGGCTTTAATAACATCCTCAGCCTACCAAAATAAACCTCTGCAAAAACTTCCCTCCCGGCCTCCTTAAAAGGATCATGGAGAGGAACACAGGCAACCCAGGACCATCATCTTGGGAAGGAGGAGCTTTAATCAGGCGTCCAGGTTAAAATTTCAGCTCATTCCCACACTGGGTAACTTCTTTAAAACCTAGTGTCCTCACATGGAAAACAAGGCCTTCTTAGGCCTTCTTCCTAAAAAGCATGTGAGGATTACATATTTTATATATATATATATATATATATATATATATATATGTGTGTGTGTGTGTGTGTGTGTGTGTGTGTGTGTGTATGTGTGTGTGTGTGTATACATATATATAAATTGAAAATGAATGAAATTAATATAAATGGGCAATTACAAACCTAATCAAAAATAAATTGGTACAGTTACTCGCATGTAGGAAGGAACTGAATAGAAAGAGTCTGTTGCTGCGTCTGTGTTCTGTGCCCTCATTCCATGCAGCTTCCCTCTGGCTGGGCTGGAGGCACAACCCCTTCCTTAGCTCTCTTCTTCATCCATGTTTTCTCATTTCACAGGATGTCAAGATGGAGAGTATTATTAAATAAATATTTAACAGGTGTATATTACATACACAGGAATACAAACATATAAATATTCTGTGTACTCTATGAATTTTCAAAGCGAACATACCCATGGGAGGCTGCCAAGATTAAGAAGGAGAATGTAACCAATATCCTCCAGGACTTCTCTCACCCTCCTCTAGCTGTGTCCCCACTGATCTCCCCCAAAGTGAACACTCTCATGCACTTCTGATACTATGATTATTATTATTACTACTATTATTCACAATTTTTGAGCCGTATAGGGACAGGGTCACACAATATATGTTCTTTTTGTGTCTGGCTTCTTTCATTTTGTGTTACTTTTGTGAGATTCCTCCATATTGTTTCACAAAAGAGTACTTATTCTTTGTCATTTCTTCATGGTAGCTGAGAGTGTGAATGGATGACAATTTATCCACTCTTATGCATGGGAAGACATTTGAAAGGTTTCTAGTTTAGGCTGTTTTGAATATAGCTACAATGAACATTCGTGTCTTTTGGTGAACTCGGACACATTTCCGTTTGCTTATCTTGGAGAGAATAGTTAGGTCATAGAGCAAGGATTTAGGCAGTTTCCAGGAAACATGGTCAAGATTATAGCTAATTCATCTTCCCATAAAGGACACACATAAGTCCCCAGTGCTCCATATTGCCTCTCCTTAATCTTGTCAGCCTTTTCCACTTGTCACTTCGATTATTACTATGTGACCATATTAGGCTGTGGTTTAGTTTACATTTTTCTGAAAACAAGAAAAGTTGAGTACATTCCCAAATGTTTATTTGCCGTTTTAATATTTTTAATATTCTTGTTTGTAAAGTACTTGTTTATGCCACTTATCTACTTTCTTTTCTTACTAGACTGGCTACCTTTTTCTTACTGACTTTGGTTCGTTATATATTCTATAAAACATTTCCTTGTCAGATACACGCCATGAATATTTTCTTCTGTGTGTGGCTTCCATTTTCAGCCTATTAATAGTTTGTTTTGCTAAAAATAAATTTTACTGTAGTCCAAACTTCAGTGGTTTTTTTGTAGTATTTTTACACCCCACTAAATAAATATCAATCTACTTGAAAGTCATTGGATATTCCGAATTACATCTAAGAAGCTTATTTTTTTTACCTTTCGCTGGACTAATATTATTGTTTCTCAGACATCTTTTTTCTATGACTCTTCCAGCGGAAGAGATGGAATGAATTACTCCCTTTTGTAAATTTCCATAATACTACGAACTAATTTCATTATCTATATTATATATTGCCTTCAATCACAGATGTCTACCTGCTTATCTTTTATTATATCCCCATATCCCATTCACTAAATTACCTAAATTCTTCATGGTCTTTTCACTCCATCCAGTTCAGTGTCCTTCCTAAGTATGTCTAGAACTGGTCTGTTTCTTTCCACCTCAACTGCCACATTCGTGGTCTAAATCTGTGCCATTTCACCCCGCAACTCAATAGCCCCTTCACTGTCCCTAACCTGTAACAGAGCTTCCAAAATATGTTCTTCCTGCTACTTCCTCTTTAAAACCCTTCCATGAAGTCCACTGCTCTCGAATTAGTGTTCGGATCGTTAGTGTGCTGCAAAAGCATCTGGGGATTTGAGGGATTATCTTGTCTTTTTCACCACTGATTCCTCAGTTTTAATCTCATAAGAATTTCTAATTTCCTCAAATGCCCCTCCGTAAAGACTCTTCTGTCTTCCTCTGTACATATGCCCCATCCTCCTATACATCTTGAGTAATTTCCTCTATTGTAGGAAACTTTCTTGACTCCCTAGTAGGTTAAATCCCCATAGAGTCTGGTGCCCTCTAACCCTCACATATTTTCAGTTTTAAAATTCATCACATTAATTGTTTGTTTGAGTCCCATCTCCTCTAGAATTATAGTGCATATTTCCTCTAGAATAGAGTGCATATTTCCAAGGCGGAAACCATGTCTGTCCTGTTCGCCACTTTATCATTTTACCTATCTCATTACTAAGATGGATTCTTAAAAGATATTTGTTGAATCCAACTGATTTGTTGCTCATATGCTCGGGGTCTGGTATTGGATTTGGCACACAGTCCCAAAAAGACCTGGCGATTCATCATTTTCTATAAAATCCTAGAATCAGCATAGGAAAGAATTTAAAACCACTTACTTCAATTACTCAACCCAACCGAATAATGCTGAAGTAATCTCTATAATATCCCTACCAAACATTATCTACTTATAATTCTCAGATAACAGAGAGTCACTGCATCCTTCAGGGGTCCATTCCAGGATCGAGCATGAATGTGCATTAGAAAGGTCTATTATTACAGCTGGGGATGTGGCTCTAGTGTAGAGCATTTGCCTGACATGTGCAAAGCCCCGAGTTTAATCCCCCGCACTACAAAAAAAAAAAAAAAAAAAAAAAAAAAAAAAAAAAAAAAAAAAAAAAAAAAAACAAACAAAAAAAAAGACGAAAGAAAGAAGAAAAAGAGAAAGGTCTGTTTTATACTAAGTTCAAAGCTGGGCTGCTTGTAACTCCCCTCCCACTATATTGAACTTGGCCCATTTTATCCATATTAATGAAGCTGTCTTTCATGCCAGACAGTCCTCCAGGTAACTGCAAAGGACTCTTCTGCATTTCAAGTTAACTGTATTTTCCTACTTATCACAGGACACCTCCCTCCTGAGGTTCTCAGCGTCTTTCCTCAAGCGCGATGCTCGAACGTGGACTCATTCCTCCACGTGTGCTCTGGCCAATCTAAAGGAGTAGGACCGGGCCGTCACCGTCTTTTTGTGAATAGCATGTTTGCAGGAATGGAACAAACGGCAGATCTGGGTTTTAGAAAGGACAGGCACTTGTATAATAGTTGCTTTTGGAGGAAAGAGATTCAAAATGAGATATGAAACTCGAGATGTGTTTAGAAAGCGAAAACATGAAGACCAAAAGCAAGGAATCTACAGACTCTAAGCTTCGGTGACTTCAGAGAAAATCCGCCTCTAAATTTCCCTTTCATCTTGACAACTTCCTTGGTACCAACACCCTGCCGATCCTACTAAGTTCATTCCAAATTAACTCACAGGTAACCCTGCCCCCAGCACTGCGGCCAGGCAGTGACGCACATCCACAGGTGCCACACAGCCTGCTTTTGAACTCGGCCTCTCTCTTTGCAAAGTTGCTCTAGTTATCACATGGATCCCCACGTTGAAAATTCTGGGAAGCACAAGACAGATTTGCTTCCCGATTCCCTTTCTTACAGGTATTACCAAACAGTTCTGTGCACCCTTCACTTAAAGGGGAAAATTGTCCTCCCTCTGCCTTGCATTTGAGGTTTTATTGTTATGTTGTCTTTCTTTTTCACTCTGAATCACTATGTTGGGCTCAATTTCCCTGAGAGATTCTCATTCAGGGCCGCCAAGTGACCCTGTCTTGTGCTCCTAGCAACACTTTCAAGTGATCTTCTGTAAGAGGTGCATGAATAAAAGAGTTGCCAAGAGACCAGAGCAAAAAACTCCCATTAGTCTCTGCTTAGCTCTACCTGCCAGTTTCAACCCAACTTCCTCCCGCTGACATTCAGTCACCTTCATCATGTACCTTTCAGCAAGGTCACATTTTTAGTCTGCTCAAAGTTAAAGTGTGTCATTTTTCTCTGACTATAAAGTTCAGACATAATCATTCTAGGAAAGTTAGAAAAAGTACCAGAAGTCTAAAATAAATCATGTATAACTTAACTGTGCAGAAGTAACCTCTTTTAGCATTTTGCCATGTTTTCTTGCAGTGTTATTTTTACTTTTCCATTTATTTTTTTCTTAAGAACATGCCATACAGTCCACTAGAAACCTTGCATTCATTAATATAGAAACATTTTCACTTATTCTAGGAAATCTTTTGTCAATATTTCAGTCCCTGCTTAATATGATGTATGAATGCAAGACAAATCACCTAGTCTTCTTGTGGATCATTGAGATGTTCCTTTTTTTTTGTTTTTTTTTTACATTTTATAAATCATCTTCCTTAAAACAACACAATTTATCCTCAAACTCCTCTGAATTTTTTCCTGTAATCTCCTCACTTTAATGTGATGTGAAGTAAGAAGGGTTAAGTTACTATTTTAAAGTGTATTTTCTTTAAGGTAATAAATACATCTTGAGGACCTAACGTGAGCCTGACATATAACAGACATCTAACGTAATTGTTTATAAATATCAAGGAATGGTTCCCATAACGGCTGCATTCTTACTACTCATAGCTGAGACTGTCACTGGAGCTTCCAGCCGGCAGTGAGCACTATCATTTGTAAGCTCTGCTTCAAGTGTGCGTGTGTATGCGCGTGTGTGTATGCATTTAAGACTCTAAAATGATTAGCAAATAAGGGGAAAGAGAAAGTATAGAGAACCAAAAATTCCGTGAAGTGTTCTATATTTCTTAGCATCAAACAGCACCTGCCAAAACACTAGAAATCAAAAACACTAAAGCAGAAAATTCAGATGATATGATATGAAACTTTAATATATATTAGGTCTGGGCATCTATAAATAATACTGTTCAGACATTTTCATCAAAATAATCAGAAAAAGCCCACATTTCATACTTTCCATGTGAAAACTAATTAATAACCATGAATTTAATATCCCTTATATGTAAAATTCAAATAAAATCATATCATAACTGTCTAATTTCCATATTTGTAGTTTTCATTGGCTTTTCTGCTGTTCATCTTCATTGTCCCTCCACAGCCCCTCCTCATCCTCTCCCCCCAAGGACACCATATCTGCTGCATCCCTCTCCCAGCCCTGCCTCCTCCACCAGCTTCCTACCTTGAAGGTGCAGTTTGCTCTCCGTGCTCTGCAGAAGGACGGAACTCACAGAGTCCAGATTGTCATAGCTGTTACAGCCCAGAGGCCCAGTGCGTGTCTCTGTGACCTGGAGGGGGCATCAGATGAGACAAGCGTGAGACAGGGGCTCTTGTCTAGGGCAGACCCTGAAGAATTATCCCCCAGCCGACAGGAGGTGTCTTTTGCTTCAGTGCATAGCTGTTTCCTGTACACTTTGCCTGGGCCTGAGCTAATGTTTGGGTGTCAAAAGCAGACAGAAGAGCCACTTGGTCAGGCCCACAGACTGGAGCCACCTGCCTGGTGCCCATCTCTGCTTCTTACTGCACAAGGTCACTCTACGTATTCTAAGAACTAATAATTTGAAGCACTATCATATATTTCAAAAGCAGACACCTTGGAACCAGAGAAATAAGTCTTACGGCATAGTTGGGCCATTTATTTACCACGTGACATAAAGAAGTTAACTTATTAAGTTTTTACAAACTCAACCTAGTAAGTGTCTTTGAGGGAGGGGATAAGACAGACATGATGATCCTAAGTCCCCTGTACAGGGAGTGTTCAAAAATGGGGGTCCAATTACAAAATGCCTCTATAAAATGTAATGAGTTCATATGCATCATTATTAGGCAAGAACAATAACATTATCCCCATTTTGTACAAGAAATTTTACTAACAAGCATAATGAGTGCCACTGAAGTCTTCCAAAACTTGAGGTGGCAGAAAACAGAAGAACAGCTATTCAAAAAGTAACCTTGAAATACAATGGTTTCACACAAAAAGAGGCCTTTTCATCTCTTTGCTTCCCATGATTTGGCGCTGTTTTGAGGCTTTCACTGAGCTAGAAAGACACAGCCTCCAGTGTAGAGAATCAGAGTTTGTGTAACGGCCCCACATGCCTCCTCTGCCCTTTTCCACCTTTTAAGCCCGGATCGGTAGCTTTCCCTTTCTGGGCCTCACCTCGCCGGCCTATAAATTTTAGAAATGCCGTTACTCATCCAATCAGGTAAAGAAATCATATTTTAATGTGTATAACACTTAGAGTATCATGAATGCATCGTGAATAATCAGGTTTTATTTCATTTTGTTTTACAGATACTGTAATGTGTTCTTTTTAGTACCGAATAACAGGCTACTATTGAGTGATAATGAAAACTACCAATTTATCTTACTAAAGACACCCATACTGAGCAGAAAGGGAAATGGGCAAAATTTCTCCCGTGCGTTGGCAGCTGACCTTCAACAAATCTGGTTGTAAGACAAGGTCTAGTCTGTTGGGGCTTGAGATAGTAACAAGAAATGGAAAGAAAATTCCAAGTCCAAACTGAGTGTGACAGTGCTAGGTAAGAGTGGTTTCTTGAGAGGCCTCTGCACAATTTGTCTGAGAAATTCCTCCTAAGGAGGCAGATTGCACTTTCAGGATGCACAAAAGAGGATTATCTTCTGACAGAGCTTCAGTATCTCAATTCCACATCCCATCCAGGAGGGAGGGAACCATTTAGTGATAATGAAAACCAGGCCTTTGCTGCTTCCTGACTTGATGGCTTCATACAGATGCACCTCTGGACACTGAGCTCCCCAACAACATAATCCCTGCAAGACAGGTGATTCCCCTAGGATAAGCTGGGCCTTTGTTTGTCAGTCTGAAACATCCCTCTGCTTACTACTCTGCTAGTAACTTGCTCCCTCCCACACATTTCTCTTTTCATGGTCAATTTCTGACTCATTTGCCTGATTCTCCTTTGACCTTCCTTGTGCTTTTTCTCCCTAAAGACATTTCGGGGAATCTTAATAGATTAGGTCTGCATTTTATTCAGAACATTGAGAAGCCAAATGAAGATGTAATCTAGTTTAAGAAAATCTGAGATGGAAAAGATCCACACTGAACCTCTCGAGAGAAGGAATCCTTGATTTCGAGAATGTCCTCTCACATGCTTTTTATAGAGGTAGCCTCTGAACTGACCATATTTTAGACGGACTCTTTTTAAAATTCCTGTGCTCTAAGGGCACTAACTTGAAGGCTCAGAGCTGCTCTCTCCACCATGACTGTTGAACTTTGAATTAATTAAATAAACTTACAAATTTACTTTCTCAGTAGCCACATAGATCAAGTGTTCAATAATCCCAAGTGAATACCCACTACTATCTTGTCCAGTACAGAGGTGGGCATTTGCTTCATTTTAGAAGCTTCTGTTGGGAAGTGCTGGTATAGACAAGCACCCCTCAGCAAACAACAATGAGCCTTTGTACCTGTTCTTGTAAATAAAGTTTTATTAGAACACAGCCATTTCCATTTAGTCCATACTGTTTTTCGTCTATACAGTAGAGTCAAATTGTAATCACAGAGATCATATGGGCTGCAAAGGGTAGAATATTTATTATCTGGCACTTTACAGAAAATGGTTGCTAGGCCCTCATCTAGCCAGTATAGATCTAGTCATTGTTATGGTATTCTCTAGCTGTGTAATCCTAAACAAATCCTAAACAAAGGCTTCGACAGTGGGCTTCTGTTTTGCAAATGGTGAAGTCTAGAGTTGCTTAATCCAACATAGTAAATCAGAGAATAAGGGAAAAAAAAAAAAAAACAGAATAGATGAAATAAATCCTTGAAAAACTACTTATCTAGGCACCACCAATGTGACTCTTGCTAACAGTGGGTTCTTGGGAAAATCCTTTACCCATTAAATACCTCAGTTTCTTCAACTAGAAAGGGAATTGGAGAGTCATCCACACAGAATGGCTGTTTAGGGGTGAACCAGAGGACTGCTGATAATTACTGCCACAACCACAGCCAGAGTGCTCCAGTGAATCAGTGCATACGGCCACCCTGATGATGCTCACGGTGTTACAGCATCAGTCAGGCGGTCTGCAGGGGTCTGAAGCCGGGAGCTGTATCTGCCCACCTACTCTCAGAATGTCTGTATCGCAGTGCCGTCTTGAGAAGCTGCAGCCCACATCCCCCTCAGTCAGTACCTTTATTGCTCCAGTTGATATCTGGATCTCATGGAGCCTCCTCATGGTGCCATCGCGGTCAACAAAGTAGGATGATGCAAGCTGATGCAGCGCCTCCACACTTTGCGTAGCATTCCCTGACTT
Source organism: Hystrix cristata (assembly GCA_004026905.1). Classification (NCBI taxonomy): domain Eukaryota; kingdom Metazoa; phylum Chordata; class Mammalia; order Rodentia; family Hystricidae; genus Hystrix; species Hystrix cristata. The sequence goes on along the minus strand of PVJO010003896.1, from coordinate 68,180 downwards.
CCGGTCGAGGTGACTTTTATCCATATACATGGTCAAAGCCTCCTCCCCTGCATGGGAAAGGAGAGAAGATGAGGAAGACCGAATGAGTCTCAGTGTGAGAGAAGAGACGCCAAGATACAGGTGATGAAGAGAATCTTGACTCTCCAGCTAACATAGTCTGAATTTCCCTCTGCCTCAAAATCAAAGTCACAAGGAAAAAGAAATAGTTCAGAGGTGACCGTAAATGGCAAGCTCCATGAGGACCGAGATCCCCGTAAAACCTCCACCACTGAGTTCAGCTCTGGCGAATCCACCTCATATTGGTCAGCGGCTTCCTCCTAAAACATAACCTGCTCTCTTCTCAAAAAGTTTTAGGCTTTTCTATAAAATGATGCATTTGGCAGAAACATTCTTTTCTCCTGCTTTTTTCTGTTTCCTCAGCATAATTCAGTTCCTCCTTTTCCTTTTCTCCACTTTTCTGGATAGACAAATGGATGGATGCATAGTTGAACAATGAGGATGTAGAAATTCAGAAGCAGAAAGAAATTATAGCTGCAGAAAACAGTATCCTTTTGTATTGAGGGGAAACTAGAATTCCAGCTCTGTTAAGGTAAGTACAGTCCACGCTAACTGTGGCTTTGTCCCTTGCACAAAGCACAGTGCTCGGCACACAGTGAATATTGACTAAATAGTTAACTCATGTTACTTTTTCACTCATTCAATGCATTTTCAACCTCATTTTATATACCAGGCACTATGCTTCTGAGAGCACAATAGAGGACCAATCTTGGGGTTTGGAGGGGTGACAGATAATCAGAAAGTTAAGCACAGGAAGGGAACTTAGATAGATAACTACCTGGATGGGTGCATCACAGATAGAGATAGATAGGTAGATATATGTATATTTGGTTGAATGGAGAGAAATAGTTATAGAAATAGAAATATGAATATATAAATTTAGAGACTGTTTTCCTCCATGAAATTTTCTTTGGAAAGGCAGTATAGATTACTAACATTATTAAGGTACTTCAGATAATGAAATATCTCAGTAGAAAATTAGAAAGGAAGCTCTGCACATGCCCATTAAAAACATTCAATCAAAAAAAATGGGAGGGGCTGGGGATTTAGCTCAGTGATTAGAGTGCTTGCCTTGCAAGCACAAGGACCTGAGTTCGATCCCCGGCACCACAAAAAAAAAAAAAAAAAAAAAAAAAAAAAAAAAAAAAAAAAAAAATGGGAATAGGGCTTTTGTAAATGGGAAGGGGAAGGAGGGCTGGAGAGAGGAGGGGAAAGGGACAAAAAAAGAACTAAGATGTGTTAGGTACATGTACAAATCCTCTATGATGAATGTGATCATCCATGTGGTATACTGTGAACAGGTACTAATAAAAAATAAATTAAAAAGAAATGAATAAACTACTTGATCGCTGTTCTCCTGACTTTATTTTCTATTGACCTTGTGAACACAGACATGTTTCTTAACATTTTGTTCCTCAACTTATTCATTGGCTATAGTGGAGAAAAAAGCACCTAAGTCCACAGGATTATTAGAAAGAATAAATTAATTAATATATGTAAAGTCATTAGAAGAATGTCTGTGTCGCTGTAGCATTTGCAAATTTATTATTATGAGGCCAGGAGTATAGTTCAGTGGTAAAGACTGTGGTTAGTGTACATGAGTCTCTGGGTTCAATTCCCAGGACATGAAGGAAGGAAAGAAGGAAAGAAGGAGACAAAGAAAGAGAAAGAAAAGAAAGGAAAGAAAGGAAAGAAAGGAAAGAAAGAAAGAAAGAAAGAAAGAAAGAAAGAAAGAGAGGAAGGAAGGAAGGAAGGAAGGAAGGAAGGAAGGAAATCGCCTACTAGTATTAGTAGGAGGCAGATGACTGAGGAGCTAGATCGTCTTGACCTAAACTAGTTGAGTTAATATTTCTATGCTTCAATTTTGCAGTATAAATTGAGGATGGTAATTTCACTTACCTCAAAGATGTCCTAAGAATTAAATTAATTACATAAAGTACTTGAACCCTCATATATAGTAAGCATTATAGAAATGTTAGTTATCATTATTTGATAATTGCAAATTATTAATTACGTGATATTTATCCTTAAATGTAATTAATTCAATACAATTAAAAATTTAGAGAACAAAACTTCTCAGCGCTTTCTGAGACACAAAGCTTGGTCTCTAGGACAATGGAAATCTCTTCAGAATACTGATGACTTTGAGTTGAATAGCAAAACCTCCAATTCTCCGCATGAATTCCAATCTGTTTCTCCCCTACATATCTGACTGTTGAAACCCTGTGTGCCTTTATGGCCCATGTTAATGTCGCCTTCTTTTCGTAGCTCCTCCTTTGATCCTGGCATAACTCGTGCACACTCCTTACGACCTGCTCGGGTATCAGGTCCCTAGTGAGCTCTCCCTAGACACACGCTCACCCCCAAAGAGAAACAATAGCTTTCTTTTTGCATTTTTCTTCAGGGTGTTCAGCTCAAGCATGCACTGCACATTTCTTGTATGCTGGGTACTTTGCGGGCATTGGGGTGACAAATGACTAAGCCAATGAGAGGTGCTGTAAGTGTAACTACACATTGAGATTTAGCAAGCCAGGTGTGGTGGCACACTCCTGTAATCCCAGCACTCAGGAGACTGAGGCAAGAGGATCGCTGCAAGTTTGAGGCCAGCCTGGGCTACACAGTGAGTTCAAGCCCACCCTGAACTACATAGCGAAGCCTGTCTCAAAAAAAAAAAAAAAAGATTTAGTATAAAAGATGTAACATCTCTCATTAATAGCTTATTCCATTGATTGCACATTGAAATATTTCAGATATATTATGTCAAATAAAATACATTATTAAATTGATTTCCCCCTTTACCTTTTCCTTTCTAAAATGGGTTTGTAAAAATTTATAATGGCATATGTGGTATGCACTTTCTGCTTCTATGGCCGATGGTGGTTGGAGGAGAGAGGTATAATATCTTCTTGACACACTGCATAAATAGTCAAGGTAAAAGTATTTCAGGATGGGATGCAGAACAGATCTTTGTGGATGACGTGGGCCATGGGGTCTCTCCAGGTGTCCCTCTCACCACTCTCTGAGTACGCTCCACTTTTTACCAATGTGCCCCATCTTCTCACTCTTGGGACTTTGCTACTTTATTTTTCTTCTTGCTAACTATTACACATCTCTCTGGTGCCACCTAAGACAGAGCCTCCTCTAGGAATCCTTCCCTCTGCCCCACTGCTAAACTGAACTCAGTTAATAACTCTTACCATGGGCGCCCACAGTTGCCTTCAATTTTTCAATGCACCTATCACGTTTTCTGCTGATTTCTAATTCTGTCTCTTCCACTAATGCAGAAGCACTATGAGGTCAAAGAGTGTGCCAGAGTCTTTTATCACTGCCTTGTCATTAACTATCAAGCTCAACATGTGCATGTAATATGTGCTTAATAAATGATCAAGGGCTGAATAAGTAAACACAGAGGTGGTCCAGAGGTACCCTGTTTATTGACTGATATGTCTGCCTCATCAACAAGACTGAAATCTCCCAGCAGGAAGATTTATTATTATCCAAGCTCATCTCTACACTCCAGGTACATAGACTTGAGTTCAAGAAAAACTCTCAAGTTTGTGTTTTCACCTAAAGGCTTCATAGTATTGCAACAGGACGTGATGATCCATCCTTTGGCCCCCACAGCACCCGAACTAGATCTGGCCTAGGAAAGACTTTATATTCCATTACACTTTGAGTTTCAGAAACGATGGCTGGTGGGGAGAAGGAACAAGGTCTACGCAATTCATCTTTCTAATGTTCCCAATGCTTCTAGGGTCTGGTGAAATGCAGATGTTCAGTTATCATTTGATGGATAAATGGATGGATAGATGGATGGATGGGTGGAGAGATGACTGAAAGGGTAGGTGCACTGACAGATGGGCGGAAAAGGAAATGATTGAGCGAATATGCTAGAAGCTTGAGCCATGAGCCAGAGGAAATGAATTTTCCAAGTGCCAGCTCAGGCTCTCACAGGGCCTGGAAAACAGAAGGTGAAACAAGTCCTGTTCCCTCTGGACTGAGAGCTGGCAGAAGCAAACCTCAGATCAGGAGGGGTTAATGGACTTCTTGCCGCATTATTAAGACTTAATTTTATGTTATTAAGAGTTGCTTTCTGTTTAAAGTTGCTTTCCCATTTGGGCATTCTTGCAAATTGCCTCTTTACCCCACATAGGCCTTCCCTCCATCTGCCTGTCTTCTAGGGGGCTTTGCAGCACTTTCTCCCAGAGGGCATCAAAACAGGACTCAGACACACGGAGGATGGGGAATGAGGTGGGAGTTGATCCTCATATCTTTGAATCAACAGATGTTGCTCTAAAATGAAGGTAGGGGCATCTGGACTTTAGGCCCATGGGTTAAGCTTGTCCTGTCTTTCCGAGGCTCTGTGATTTCATTTTGAGCCTTCTTCTCAGCCAAGGGAAGATCACCCAAAATGCATTGTGGGGGAGAAATGAATAGACGCACGAACATACACAAAAAGGCCAAAAACAAGAGTCCTCATGTAAAACAAAGCTACTCCATACACACACAGTCACATACACATAAAAGCTTACATCTACTCATACAAGCATATCTTGCAATCATGTATGTTTGTGCAATGTCCATATTTTTACGCTAATGTACACATTAGCTCAGAGCCAAGCACAGAGAGCATTTCTGCGCATGTGTATGTCAGGCAGGCATGTGCGCCCACAGACGCACGGAAGATGAATCGCGTATGTCACACCAGCCCCCAAGGTGTTTCCTTTGGCCCAAAATGTGATACTCAGAGGAACTAACCAGAAGTGCTGTCTTTGGTGTCCTATGTGTAATCCCGGAAGCATAATCTGTCTCTTCACCATCGCCCATAAGATTATCCAGGTCAAGAACTTCTGAGTTTAGCGGATGTCATCAAAACTTTGGACGCTCCACGGGAATGTATTAGTTGTTGATTCCCACCATTCACACTCCTTATACTTCCCATCCCTTCTGCTTAAACAGCCAAACAAATACTTTTACTTTTCCTCTTTATGACAGGTTCAAGATTATGTCTCATTTTTTGATTGTGCCTTTATGAACTTATGTGACACCTCAAAGAGTTCATAAAAGCATTTCTTATCAGTGAGTACAGTGTTAGAAAAAAAATACTATACTGAATAACATCATCTGTCCTTCCTTGTATAGAGATGAGGAAGCGGATGTCCACACAGGGAAGTGAATTCCTGAGTGCTTTCCACTCATCTAGTGAGTGGAGGGATATGGCTTTAATCCTGGCTCCTCGAGTTCCTCAGCCCCACTGTATAATAACGGTCATAGCAAGAGTAATGGTATCAATGACAATAATGATTAACAATCAGTCAGGTGTCGGTACACTAAGCACTTTGCATGTAATATTTTTTTTTTCTGTTTTGGGTGCTGGGGATGCAACTCAGGGCCTTGCACTTGCTAGGCGAGTGCTCTACCACTTAAGCTAAATCCCCAGCCCCCCATGCACTATTTTATGTGATTCTTACAATGTGCATTAAGGAAGTACTATGACTATTTCTCAAAGAGGAAATGGAGGCTCAGAGAACTGAGTTTCATGCTGAAATGACACTCAGCTGCCGAGAAGCAAGCACGCAGGAGGAGAAGCCTGGCGATCAAAGCCCAGGGCCCGCCCCCAGCACATGACAACTTCCCACTCCCCTTGCTCCCACATTACATCACGTGGGCCTTATAAGACATTTTTCCATGAATGCGAGAATGAAATGATTATTTGTGAAGGACTGCACACAGTTTCTGGCACTCAGTGTCCCATCAACAGTGCATCTCTTCCTCTTCCCTCTCTCCATTTCACCACAGTGAGGGCTGAGCGAACATTCGGGTCCTGCTGTCCAACACTGGCTTTCAGTCCAAAGCTTTGCATATTTTAAAATGTTGTGTTGTGAAAACAGGAGAGGAACAAAGGTCTGTGAATAATTTACCACCTCGCCTTGAAGAAATTAAAAAAATATTTCACTAAGAAAGTAAAGTCTTTGTTACTTGGGAAAAGTCTTTGCTCCAGAGACTCAGACCAGAGCACAGCTTTTAATGGAAGAATTGAATTGAATTGGTTGCAAGGGCTGTTTTGGTTTTGTTTGTTTGTTTGTTTGTTTGTTTGTTTTCTTTTCTCCCTCTCAGAGAGTGGCAACATTCAAAGGAAAGGATACAGTACAGGTCACACTTAGTGTCGAAGTTAATTCACATTCAAGTAGTACAGAATTTATACTAATGAGTTTATACTCAAAGTCTGACTGAATTTATCATCTAGCAACAAATGATGAATATATGCTAATCGGTTGGTTGTTGGAGTTGGTGGTACGGTGCTGAATGAGCCAGGTGGTTAAAGAGATAATCCATATTGGATGGAAAAAGAAAATGCAAGCTTCGTAGCCAGAAAACTCGAAGCTGAAAATGTAGCTCTGCCATTTGTTAGCTATACCTCTCTGAGTCCCAGATTCCTTATGTATAGTCTGTCAATAACATGACTCTATGTGCAGCTTTGAAGACTATGACAATACAGAATGCTTGTTGTGAGGTAAATACCCACTAAGTAGAGGCTTGTTACGGTTTATATCTAGATGCCCTCCTGAAAGTCTCATGCACTCACAGGCGGGGCTTTGGGAGGTGACTGAATCACGGAGGATAAAGGTGGGCTGGGGGGTGGGCTGAAAGGGCATATTTCCCTCCCTCTTTCCTTGATCTCGCTCTGCTTTCTGCACACCTTGCCAAAAACTGGTTCTCTTCTGCCATGTCCTGCTCCTCTGCCAGGCCACCCTGCCTTGTAACAGCCAACTATGGACTGAAACATCCACAAACTGTGAGCCAAAATAAACGTTTCCTCCTTAGCGTTGTGGGTGTTGAGTACTGTGTCTTAGTGAAGAGAAAAGTAACTAAGACACGGCTAATACTATTCTGAGAATGGAAGGATTTCACAATCAATGTCTCTACCTGCACTGCCCACATTCTCAAACTATTTGTCTTCCTCAAAATGTGTGCCATACGCTCAACCTGGGAAATACTGTCACCTTTCTCTACCTCGTTGGTTCCTGTCAAGCAGTTAACTGCCACTTCACCCCATCTGCCTCTGACAATATGTCAATCTCTTTTACCTGGAATGAGCCATGAGCAAATGTACCGTTAGCATTTCTGTGAGCAGGCAGCATGGTGCTGCACCACCGAGAAGGTTTTCTGAAAGTTCAGTAGACCTAATCACTCTGGAAAAAACTGATGCCAGTGGGATTATACCTCATAATATCAAATGATGCATGCAGCCCAGATCCATAAGCACATACCTGCCCTAGTCTGTACAATTTCCCATTAATTTCAGCTCCCTCCCCTCACTCAAAGATAGATTGGACCTGATGTGGAGGGACCAGTAAAACTGAGCAGGTTAAAGCAATTAGCCTACTTTCAAGTTAACCGATTCTAAACCCATATGAGATAACAAATGATAGACAATTTATAAAATGATATGTTCAAGTTACCACTCCCAAAAGTAGACTGAAATGAACAAAATCAAATCCCTACACAATATCTGAAATTTATTTTTCCCCAGGTTAGACTTTATTCCAGTGGAAGTAAGATAATTATTGGAGTAAGCATTCCTAACAAAAACAACAAATTCCACGGATAAGCTCTACTTCCACAACACTTAGTCAACTCTCAACTTAGAACGTCCCACCACACTGAAGTGCATGCTCAGCTCTGACCACAACAATCAGCACGATGGACCTTCTCTGGCAAGATATGCTTCCAGGTGATACTCAAAGTCACGGAGGCTAAGAAGGCTTTGTCAGGACCCCACTCTCCCTTCTACCCAGGAAGGCATGACAGGGCCAGGGCCTGTGGACCTACCTCCCAATGTGGCAGAGATGAGGAGATGGGTGCCGTACTTTTTGATGATGGTATCGATGAACTGCTGCGTGGTGGGTCTCCTGCCGAGCAGACGGATGCTCCTTTGAAACTCTGGCATGAGGGGCACCGGATGACGGACCAGATCTCTCCTCTCGATGGCTGTGTTCCTCACCTTCCAACGGGCAAACTCCCTAGGTAGGAGAGACGAGCAACACTCCTCAACTCGGCACTTCTACCCTCGAGCCAAAGCCCACCCAGCACCCCACCCGGACATCCCTCCTGGGGTGAGAACACATCTGTAACTACTGTTAACATTCATTAAGTGACACATTGGTCTAGGCTTTTCGATCCTCTTTAGTTGGTATTTATTGAGCTCTACTCCCGTCACTAGGGCAGCAAACCAAATGGACACAGTCATGCCCCCAAGTTGTTTGCAGAGCATCAGTGAGGCAAAGTAAGAAGTCATGTTCACTACATGATTAGTGCAGGGACTGAGCAAAAATAAAGAGTAATAATAATCACTGTTGTCTCAGAATGCTGCTGCTGCTGCTGCTGATGGCACCAATGAAGATTTTCATGGTTTGTCATGGTCTACAAGAGTAGTATGTCTCATTTCTCATCTATCACACTAAACCTGTGACAGAGGATCATTATCTATTTCTGGTTCATTTCACAAGAGCTAGTTTCTCATTGTTCTTTAGTTGCTCAGACACTTTTCTCACTAGTCTGTGAATGACACTACAGGGAGTGGACCTTCTTAGATGCTCCCTGATTCACCTCTGTAAACAATTCAGCACCTGTTACATGTCAGGATCCATAATAACATTTGATAGATGGGTACATAAGCAAAAGAAAGGAAGATAGGGAAGAAGAGAGACAGCAGGAAGGTAAGGAGGGAAAGAGGGAGGCAGGCTACAGAAGAATGGACAGGACCTAACGCACAAACCTTCCCGAGGTCCATTCTAAGACATCTCGGAAATCAAATATTGAGTTCAATGTTCACTTTAATCTTAAAGTATGACGTGAATTCACTGAGTATCTACTACTTAGGTGAAACAGCTATTCTGTGGAGATCATTCATGCAGGGAAAACTTAATTTTTCCTTCAGTAATGATAGATATGAAGACAGAGTATGCAACTTGCCCATACAGATTTTATTCCGCCTCTCTGAATTATGTGACATAATGTGGGGCAAAGCATGCCCCTTCTCTGGACCTATGTTTCTTTATCCACAACATTTCAACTCATACTCTCTATTTTCTACTGCTGGAACAGGAATCACACAAAAGATAGTGTGTGAAAATACTTTTGAAAACTGCAAGATACTAATCTAATGTGAAATATTGTTTGATAACTTCATTTCCTCACAAATTCCCAGGTATGTACATATAAATTGCTAAAAGTGCACAGACTGAGAACATGGAGCATACAAACTAAGGGCAAGTAGAAATTTAATGGGACTTGGTTCAGGTTGCTTTTGCTTAAATAAGAATCACCATGCCTACCGTCGATGCGGCTACCCTGGAGCAATCAGCTCTCCAACCTGCCTGAGTTACTTACTCTCAGTCCCTTGAGAAAAGCAGACTAGCCAAGAGGGCTGTAAGGGCAGCTTAGATAAATGATGGGAACCAGAGTTTAATGAAAAGGTCTCTCTCCCCTGCCATAATATGGGAGAGACGAATGAAGAAAAGGCCACAGGGCAAGACAAAGCAGGACAGGGTGGGAATCAGGCCTGAATACGTCCTGGTAATTCAGTGGTGGAGGCTGCCCTCTGACGCCCAGGAAACTGGGTCTCAGAAAAGCTTTAACATTAGAATATATTTCCACGTTGCAGACCTTACAGCCTCTGTCTGCATAAGGAAAATCTGTCTATAATTCTTAACACAGTTCACATTCTAACAGCGCAGTACTGGGCATACTATGTGTTCTTCAGTCAACAAACTCCTGATGGGCACCTACCTGGTGAAGATGGACACATCTCAGTCCCTGATATTCCTAGGTAAATGGATGCATCTTGAGACCATACTCTTAAGTGAAATAAATCGGACACACATGTTTAAATACCACATTGTTTCTTTGATGTGAGAAACTGAAAGTATAAATAAAGACTAAAATGTATTATATTGGGAAAGGGAAGAAAATGTCCAAATAGGAAAGGGAACAAGGGAGGGGGAAAGGAACAGAGGGACAAGAGAAATAAGAAATGGAAGGAAAAAATGGAAACGAAGCTTTTGTAAATAAGGAGGGAGGAGAGTGTGAGGGGAGGAGAATGGGAAAAAAAGAAGCAACAAGATACGTCACGTACAGGTACAAATCCCCTATGATGAATGTTATCACTATACACATCTAAAGTGTACCATTAAAATAAACTAATTTAAAAAAAAGTTCATAGTCTCAGAGTGAAGCCAGAACATCTCTAGCTTATTGTAAATTAAAGACTATGGGACACAGACAGAGGAACATGGATGACTCAGGCCGCTAGGAAACGTTTTCATGTAATTTGCATAGACAAATAGAACTGTATTTAAAAGAACTAGCCACCTGGAGGAAAAGTCAGAAGCAGAGTGAATGAGAAAGGAATACAGAATGCGGTATGGTAAGAGCAGAGCAGGATGTGAAGTAGGAGGGACAGGGTGGGACAGTCTGGCACAGGAGGGAGGAGGCGGGGAGACCAGGTCTGGGGGCGGAGTTGACAGCCAGACAAGAATTTTATAGGCGAAGCTTGTAGCATAAGTCCCAGTGAAGCAGCTTGCAGTGAACAGAATATGAAAGTGATAGAATCTCACTTTCATAACTAGGTTACAAGATACTGGGACTTGTATTCGACACTCTTTTGCCCTCTCTCTCGCTCATTCACTGTCAGCCTGTGAGGTGCTTCATGGTGAGATCCACAGGGAGCACTCGAGGGAGGTCTCCAGCGAATGGTTTGTGAGGGCCTGAGGAAGATTCAAGTCCTAATAGCGACCAGGTGCAAGAACTGGGAAACAGACCCTTCCCGGCTCAGGCTTCGGATGTCTGAAGCCTCGCGAGAGATGCCGGGACAAGGCCCCCGACCCGCACCCAGGCAACTGTGAGATAATACTGCATTAGGCATTTTATGTCCCTAAATTGTGGAGTACTTTGCTACTCAGCTATCAATGATCAATAAGAAGAAACGAGAACCACCAAATATATCTGAGGAAAAGAGTCTTTGCTTATCAATTTATCCCTGAAATTTAAAGTTATATACATATACCAAGATACATCATGTACAGGTACAAAATAACCATGTTGATTAAGATCATTATGTATACAATGTACCAATACATATTCTTGGTAAAAAATTTAAAAAAAAGAGAAAAAATAAAAATAAAGTTATATACATATATAATTACGATATTTTATACAGTATAATCATATGACTATAACACATCAGTATATAGGCAAATATATGTAGTTACTGTTACACAATTTACTGTTTTAGGTTGCTTTTTAAAACTAATCTTTATGTTTTAAAGAACATAGAGAAGTAGCCTGCTAAAGGTTTCCAAGCTAGTTAGTGGCGAAGTTGTGCACAGAAAACTGGTATCCTAAATATTCTATGTTGAATCATCTCTTTTCCATAAATATTGATAGACTATTGAAAAGTAGTAGAAGTGATATTAATACAAAGAATAATAGTACCCCTTCCAAATTACAAGACTGTGAATCAAATCTTTTTTTTTTTTTTTTTCTGTTTAATATATAAAACAACCTTCACAGTCTTTCGAAGCTCATCAGTCGCAAACCCAGGCCTGCCATCTGTGTCGCCTCAGACAAAAAAATAGGAGAGAAGCCAATTCTGGGTACCCAAGTCCTCCCTCACTGCACAGATGTAAGGACTAAATGAGAGAATACAAATGGCACGCCAAGCATGGAGCCAGGCTCTTGGGAAGAACTGGACAACAAGGAGATTTTATTACGAGCTTCAACCTCATGTTGGACCCTCCTGCTCAGCGCCACAGGCAAAGCTCTCAGGCCAAAGGGAACTCAAATGGTTATTTAAAGACATATTTAAACCATGCTCTGCTATAGTGGCAGTTTTAGTTATAAAATAATCAAATGGGAGGCTCCATTACTCAGTGTGGATAAAAGGGTGGGTAGGAGTTGTAGCGTCAAGGAATTCTCCTGTACAAGCAGAATTTCAAAGGAAACAGGATTAGGCTAGACCAAGACGGGGAAAGGGCGTTTTAGGAAGATGAAGCTACACATGCAAATGTGGAAGGGAGTGAGAGAGGACAAAGAACCTGGAAAAAGAGGTTTGTATGTGTGTCCATAAAAATGATCAGAAGTAAAGACAAGTGGCAATAATATTATCTCACAGTCGCTGTGAGTTAGGAAAAGGGGTGCCTTGGCACCGAGTCTCTCACCAGGCTGTAGCCATTCCAAAGCTAGGTTAGAAAGGATCTGCTTCCCAGTTTGCATTTGGGGTTACTGGTAAGATTTGGCGCGTGTGTGTGTGCGTGCGTGTGTGTGTGTGCTATAAATGATAAGAGGTAAAGGCAGATAGGTGGTTGGGGACAACAGCCTCAAGGACTACTATGGGACAAACTCTGTTATTAGATTTCAGTTTATAAACTGCACAGATTGGCTAAAAATCCACCCGAACAATATTCTGAGGCTGTATTGATGTTGCTCTACAATCATCATGAGGATATTGGAGCAAAAACTAAAATAATTCAAGATTCTGTGAATTTACACTCTTTACCAAAAGTATACTTTAGTAAAAGAGCTCCAAGATACCTAGATCTCTTCTGTAGAGATTTAAAGAACATTCAAACTAAAATGTTGATTTATGTAATCAAAATTTTAAAACTTACTTCTACCCCTGAAGAAAAAGCAGTAAAAATTAATAACACCCTTGCTCTCAAGGAGATTTTATTCTAGTAAGTGGGAACAGATTGGGCTGGGGATTTAGCTCAGTGGTTAAAGTGCCTGCCTACCAGACACAAGGTCCCGAGTTCAATCCCCGGCACCCAAACAAAACAAGACAAAAAAAGTGAATAGATTAAAAAAAAAAGTGTAAGGTGTAAATAATAGATAAATGTTCTTCAGACAAATACTGAAAGGGAGAGAATGAGATGTCCAGAGGTCTGATTTGTATATAGTAGTCAGAAAAACTTTATTGATTTAATGACATTTGAAAAGGTAATTTAGAGAAATGAGGAAGGGATTAGGGAGCCACCTAGTGGTGCAAGAATGTTCTGAGAAGAAAAAATCAGCAAATGCCAAGGTCCTGAGGTAGGACTGTGTTTGCCAAGGGGATCATCCAGCACAGATAGGAGGCAAGGAGAGAAGCTGAAACGAAAGTAAGGGTGATAGAAAAAAAAATAACATCAAGCTATGGAGTAGACATAGATCTCAAAAGAGTTCATAAGGTTTGGTAAAGACTTCTTATTTTTTTAGATTTTATATAACATGAAAAAGCAAACAAGAGCTTCTAGTTGACTCAATCTGATAGTGTTTGGAAAAAGAAAAGACAGACAGACTTTTACTGTAATGGGCCATACAGTAGATATATTAAGTTTTTCTGCCACCCAGTGAACTCCTCCTTCTGATATGAAGTAGACACAGACAATGTATAAGCATATAACTTTGCCCTGTTCAAATAAAAGTTTATTTACAAAAGCAAGTGGCAGGTAAGATTTTTCCAAATAGGTAGCAGGAATCCTCTTAAAAAGTTCACTCTGACTCCATGCATAGAAGTCGTCAGATCTAAGTTGCCGAGTTCACAGATGCGAAAACTGAATGGCAGACAGAAGAAGTTGTCTGTCCAAAGCCAGCAGCAAATGGCAGGGCTTAGTTGGAGCCCGGGGCTCATGATTCTTAGAGCAGATCCCCTTTCCTTCAACGCATAGCCTCATAAAAGTGAAAAGAAGAGAAAGCTTTGCTTGCCATGTTGTCCAACTACTCTGCTAGTCAGGAACAATTTCACGTTCATTCTCAGTGAGTTGAGCACAACATAAAATATCTTTCCTTCCTGGCCGAAAGAGCAATTCCCCTTAGAGGAGAAGGCAGAACTCACAATGGCACAGGATCTGCAGAATATGCTCCTGCCCAATTCAGCATCCCAGCGGGCGGGTGAACCAATTAGATTGAGATTAAGAAGGATCTTGGGTGGAAGGCACGGGGCATCTGCGGCAAGACCCCTTCCAGTGGGGAGCAGAAGACAGGAGAGTGGGGAACGACAGACAGACAGAAGAAGACTGGGCCAGCACTGCAGGATTTAAGATGGGTCTGGGAAGAAAGTCCAGTGGCCAAGGTTTTCTTTTTAGTGCTAATCACTGCCTCTGTAAGAATCCTTCTTCATCCTTTATTAGCCATCTACCTTCTCTCTCTCTCTCTCTTTCTCTCACTCTCTCTCTGGTTCTCTCTGTCTCTCTCTCTCACACACATTGAATATGAGTTGCAATGAGAAAGGAGAAAGGGCTATGAGATGAGCAGAAGAGCTGGCTCTGTGCTCTTAGGAGCGCACTGCTTTTCCACCTGTTAAATAAGCTAACTGAATCACTACAATTTCAGTCCTGTCTTCTCCAGTCTACAGTCCAGAGGTAAAAATCTTGGGTTACAATCTGATTGCCAAATATTGCTTACACTCTATAAGATGGAAATGATTCTGCCTTAAATAGATGGGTTTAGTACAACATTGGAGCATGAAGCACTGTCCTAGAGCATAATCAGACCTTGATAAAATGTTAGTGTAAGGTTATTTTCAATATTAGCTTTGCTGTTTATGATTATATGAGCAGCTTCACTGGGAAGACTGGGTAGTACCAGGTGGACAGGAAGGTGGGAAGAGAGAGGGAATAATCATGTTCTTTTTTAAAGTTGCCAGTATATAGAACTTCTGGGGCAAGTGGGATTTGATTCTTGTGAAATATATTTAATCAGTAAGACTGAATTTAAGAAACATGTCAATAGTTTATAACCTCCTTTCAGATGTGTTTCCTCATATATTTGATGAGGGTTAAAACCACGCATCCCCACAAATTGTCCTATAAGAGTTTAAGGAAATAATACTTAGAAGACTTCTTTGTAAACTAGAACCTGTTGTAAGGGGTTCGCTGCTTCGGTATTAACATTACACCTTATTATTTGCATAGGAAACGCTTATGATTATGTTTCTATTGCTTGCAGTGTTATGTATCGGTTTTCTTATCAGTAAAAATAGGAGAAATTCCAGACCAGTGAGAAACTCTTGATCGATGTGAGCGTCTTCCAAGGTTTCCTAGATCGAGTCTACAATGACTGAAGAAGCGAAGAGCTGTTTTACTTTTCTCCACATAGCATGTTTTATGGCTTGTTTTTCTGAATATGATATCAACAGCAGACATAGTTGGAGGTGGTTTTCTTTTTGGGAGGGCTGCCGGGGATCGAGCTCGGGGCCTTGTGCTTGCTAGGCAAGCGCTCTATCACTGAGCTAAATCCCCAACTTCTGGAAGTGGTTTCCAAAAACACACATATGTGTGCACATGTGTGTCTGTGTGCAGGAGACCCATAATGAGTCTGACTGGCTCAAGGTACCCAAATGCATATGCAAAAGCATCCTGACATACAGCAATTCCATCCAGATATGCACTTCTCTGCTTGTGTGACTCCATCCAAGGATATGTTTTAGAATATTTTTAGGCATTGCACCCCCTGTAAATATTTGCCGAAAGCATGATTGATTACAGTTGTGAGATGTTTGTATTTTTTTATTCCTGGATGGTTCATCTGTTTGCTTGTATTAACTAATCATTTGGAAATGGAATAAAGGAAGCTTGTGAGCATCGCGGTGATGGAAGGGAACTCTGGAAATGTGCCTGTTATTGTTAGCAGCAAACGATCCCCGGAGATGAACGGGGGAGTCACAGAGGAGAGTAAGGAGATGAAATTGCTGGGCTGAGAGGGAAAGTGAGGGCGTCTCTCTTGCCTGCTGCTCCCAGCCTCTCCCCACATGATCCCCAGCCAGCTCAGGGAAAGGGGAACCCAAGGGCACATGTGAAGTAGAAATGGTGCATTTTAATGAGAAAGAGTGTCAGTACCAAATCCCCTGCCCGCCTCCGTGCCCCAGAACTTAAGTGGGAGGGCAGCTGAGAAGCCGCAGCATCTGAGTGGATCTCTCAGAGCATTTGGCCCAGGAAGAGTAAAGGAGACAAGGAAGAGTGCAAAAGAAAACAAAATACAATAACACAGAACTCACTCTGAAAACGTCATCGTGAATAACGTTACTTGAATTATAAGTCAGACATGGACTTAACATCAGACACTAAAATAATCCTTGCTTACCATTTGCACATACATCTATTCCAAAGTGTGTTCACTTAAGTGCTGATAGTTTTACTTTTACAACAGCCCCATAGTAGGTCAGCAGACACAGAGGGGGATAAAGTTCAGAGAAACATGGACATCTCATACCCTGAGCCATACTGAACTAGAGGTACCCTCCTCTCACTGAGTAGAAACTTGAGAAGGAAAACCAATCATGAGGAGCACGGCTGGAATGGCGTGAGTGTCATATACACGGCGCATTTGCACAGAAGCAGCTGGGGTTTCTCCTGCAGACCTGTGGCAGAGGGCAAGGCCCACAGCACAGCAGGGGAACACACTGCGAGGGCGGGCAGGTGAGAACGCGCTTGCTATTTTCCCAGCACCTCGTGTCTCCTGAGAAGCCCTCCATGCATCTGAACTGCTTGCTCACTGCTTTTCCACACAGAATCCAAAATGTCAGCATGGAAGACACTGCCCAGTGCTATCATTATCCTTTCACAATGAGGAAAGGGAGGTCTGAAGACAGCAAGGGTCCTGCTCAAGGTCACAGACCCATTTGCGGCCCAAGCAGACACAATCTAGATTTTGATCTCAAGTGCAGTGTTTCCCATGCTGGTCTGCTGTTCCATTCCATTGTCACGACTTTGTGAGGTCTGTAGTGTACTTGTTCTTTCACAAATCCCTGTTACCACACGTATTATCTTCTCAACAGCCCGGAGATGGGAAGAATTTTCTTCCCTATCAAAAGCAGGGGAAACCTGGGCCAGGACATTGACAGCCCCTTGAGGAAATGTGTGCCAGAGCTGGGATGGAAATTCAGATTTTATGATCTTTGCCTGGTTTCTTCCCTGCTTTTTCCTATGCTCCCTTCCCTGCCCATTATAGCGTCACCGTGCAAATGGAGGAGAGGCTTGAAATACTCTGGAGAAGGAATATAGGATACACAAAACAAGCAAATGCTTAATTGACTGGAAATCAGAAAAGAGGACAGGACCTAGATCCTTTTCTAAAGACACGGCGGCAATGTGGGGAGCAGAAACCTCGCAACCACACAGGCCTGGCCCTGAATCCCAGCACAGAGCCGTTCGTTAGCTGAGGGACGTCTGCAGAGCCCTCAGCAGCTCTGCGCTTCTTCATTTGTGCAGTAGAAATCTTAGTACTAACCTTGCAGGGTTGCTGGAAGGATTAAATATAATGAATTCAATTAATCTGGCAGTAGTAGCTACTCAATAAATGTTCACTATTTATCCTTTGGCTAGGCATTCTAAAAGGGGAGTTTGTCGTCTAACACATAACTTTTAATGGATATTTTAAATGATCTTAATATGCCTGTGGGCTCTAGGGATTACACGAACTGCATATAAATAAAATATTTAAAATTCTGTTTACTCAATTTGTCTCTCTGCTTATTTCCAAAGCATCTATTGTGAAAGCATGACTCATAACTAAATATAGATTAATAAAAGTTTGGAGCAGCAATTATTTTCCAATTATCATAAATCCCATTAAACACTGCAATTATATGAATTTTCTCTTTCAGATCACAAAATTTGAGAGCTCTGAGGCACCACAGAAAATGTCTCCATCTCTGTCTTCAATCTTCAGATGGAAACACAGAGACTCTGAGATGGGAGCTAATTTTCCTACAAATGCGCTGCTGTCATCAGGAGGGTTGATTTTAAAATCCACGTCTTATACATCCAGGTTTTTACTCCCTTCCCCAAAATCCATATTCTTAGCTCAACTCTTTGTTTTCTTATATAGAAACCTTTCCTGTCCCTGTTTTAAACTAGTTAAGAAATATATATATATATTTTTCAACTCATTCTATTCACACTAACAAATTTCTGGATCTATATCAGGACTTGGGGCTCTAAAAGTGTCCTTTACCTAATTTAAATGCACCAGAGTTTAAAAAAAAAAATTATCTAGCTGGTAAGATGGCAATCTATGGCCTAGATACCAAATTCGTTCCACTGCTTGTTTTGTAAACACATTTTTGTTAGAAAGATTTACACTCATTTGTGTAAATACTACGTTATCTAGTTATCTATGGTTGCTTTTGAACTGGATAGGAGACCCTAGTATCTGCAAAAAGACCCCTAAAGGTCCACCAGGCCTAGAGTGTTTACTATCTGACTCTGCATAGGAGAAATCTGCTGGTCATGATTTAACCCACTGAGCTGCCCAGTCAAATAATGTATTTGAAGGGAATAATGAAGAACACTATAGGATTGGGGATTCAGCTCAGCGATAGAGCACTTGTCTAGCAAGCACAAGGCCTTGAGTTCAATCCCCAGCATCCAAAAAACAAAACAAAAACAAAAACAAACAAAAGGAATGCTATATTAAGGATTTAGAAATTGAGCTACTGAGAGAAATCAATAGACTCTGTGTGATATTATTTTTTTATTCATTTGTTTTGTTTTGTTTGACAAGAAAAGCCCCCTGCCTCTAAAACTATTTAAAAACTTCTAGACTAAAGCAAATTAGAAAACGGATCCTTTTAGTGCAACCCTAAACCTAAATAACAAAGTCATTATTTAATTACATGTCAGAAGAAGCTAGTAGAAAACACCCAGATTGCACCAAACTAAGGAGACAAAAATGTTTCAAGTGGAATTTATGATTTGATGATTAAATAAGGGAACTGATTTAGCATACACAGTAAGTATAAAAACATCATGGTGGGGGAGTGCATCTAATTCACTCCTGGAGATATTTGATTGTTCAAACGAGATACCACCAGTTTTCTTAGCTGGTGGGATCTGATGGGTTGTGCTGCCATAAAAACATGGTTTTACATCCTAGAAACAAAAGGATCAAAAATAATTGACAGTGAGGTGAAGCCCTGCTCAATAAAGCAAGGTCTTCCTTTCAGAACTGAGTAGAAAAGAACAGGCTGCCCTGGGAAAGAGGGAGGTCCTGTCTTTGAAGATATTGAAGC
This sequence comes from Hystrix cristata, assembly GCA_004026905.1. Lineage (NCBI taxonomy): Eukaryota > Metazoa > Chordata > Mammalia > Rodentia > Hystricidae > Hystrix > Hystrix cristata. Next base: position 49,072 of record PVJO010003896.1, on the reverse strand, counting down.
AGAATTTGCATAGCCGATTGACGGAAATCCTTATGGGAGGGAGTCAGAATCCAAAAAGTGGTTGGAGAGTGTTACTGTATCTGTCTTTAGTGACCAGAAGTTTCTCTGGGTTTCAGAAAGAAAGAAAGGCGAAGGAAACAATTAATTGTTATGGACACTGGCATACGTGTTAATCTCATGTAAGCACCAGGATGGTGGGTAACAGTCACAGAAGAGATAATCACTTAGCTTTTCTCAGCACTTAGTAAGCTGACTGGTACTCCAGGACACACTGAGAGACGCCAATCTCCAATTCCATCATTAACAAACTGCAGAATCTGAATTTTAACTTTATTCTTTGTTCTAAAGCATGCAAAAGTAGTTCCTCTTCGTCTAACTATCATTCAATTAGGTCCCTTTTTCATGTCTCCATAGATGACTATCAAATGCCACGTTTTGTGGGCATAAAGGCATTTTGATAGCCATATGCTATAAGAGCCACTGCCGAGCAGCTATTCTTCTGCACACTCACAGGATACTTGGCAGAAGAAACTACAGTTCTCTTTCCTCTGTCTCTCTGTCTCTGTCTCTCTCTGTCTCTGTCTCTGTCTCTGTCTCTCTCTCCTCTGTTTCTCTCTCCCTCTCTCTCTCTATCTCCCAGAACTCTGTCTCGCCCTCTCTTTCAAATGCAAATCTCTATTTTCAAATACTGACATGCCTAGTTTTCCAATCAGGTATTGTGCATTAATATTCACAAGCACCTTGGGAACCATTTCTGAAGTAACTCAGGCTCAGAGATCGCAGCCCAGGCTTATCTCTCCGTAAGGCACTATGTGCACACCAGATCTGATTTAGGATTAGTACTTTCAACCCAAGACTCTGTCTAGCAAGCTAATTGCCAGCCGTGAACTTCAAGTCCATGAATTTATATGAACTGCTCTTAAGCTCCTTTATATTTCTTTCTTAATTCCTATACTTTCTGCAAGGTGCTGCCAATAATTTGGCCTCCTTAAAAGCTGAAACTGAATCTAGAGGAAACAGCAACAAATTGAGACAAGGCAATTTGAATCTGCCACCTACTCTGTTATGGTTTGTGTCTAGATGTCTCCCCAAAGCCTCATGTGGTAAGAGATAGCTGGATCTAGAGTGTGTGATTACTAAATTGATCTATTGATCGGTTTGGCATGGTTCTGCTGGGATCAAGAATGTGAGACTGAGATTGGGGGTGGGAGTGCGGGCTGCCCTGGGGGCAGGTAGCCTAGATAAAAGATACAGGAAGAAGCTAACTAGCTACTTGTTTGCATTGCTTATTTGCATACATTCCTTGCAATTCCTCACTTTACTTTGCGGCCTGTCGGCTGCCGGTCTGCCACGCCGGCCCACCCTGCTTTGGACCCAGCGGACTATAGACTGAAACCTCTGCAGACTGTGAGCTAATAAACCTTTCTTCCCCTAACTTTGGGTGTCGAGTATTCTGTCCCAACAACGAGAGAAAAGTAACTAAAACATACTCTAATAAGTCATAATCTAAACTACCTTAAACAAGTAATGATTCTTTCTTTGGGTTTCACCTTTCCCATCTGCAACATGGACAACTAGACTGGATTCATGCCATTCAAACTTCCACTTAGATATGAACATTTGATTTATTAATTTACTCTTTCAAATAACTGGGGAGGGAGCATCTACATTAACTCTTTTTAGTAGGTTCTATGGCTACATCAGTAAACAACACAAAGAACTTGTATTTTTCTGGAGAAAATGCGAACGATAATACTCCAAGGAAATCGTTGCAAAATAGGTAAATGAGGTATAAAGAGAACTTCTTGCTGATAATAAGGAAGACTGTAGAACTCTGTCTCACTCTTCACCTCCCCAACACTTTGAGTAAAGCAGCACTATTTGCGAGTTATCAGACTTAGATCCCATCTGCGCCCTTTCAAAGAGAAGCCCTAAGTCCACCTGCATCAAAATTTGGTGGAAATCCATGTGAAAATCCAGAAATAAGAACTCATTCAAAACTGAGAAAGTCAAAGTCTCCACGTCTACTTTCAAGCAAGCTCCCAGGTAAAGAGTAAAAATGAGGACATCAGAACGGGAGAACCTCTGAACTAATTGCAGCCTTGTAACCTACTTGTTGACCACCCAGGCCTGGTCACTCCTGCAGCAACCTTGCTTTTTCTGATTCCTGAGGGTTGCTCGGGTTCCCCAGATCACCAAACAAAGCCAGTGACAACGAAGCCATCCTTCTCCACTCCACAGCAACTTCCGCAAAACAGGGACTGTATCTATTTTTCTCAGCTCCTTGGCATTTAAAAATACCCAGTAAACAATATTCAAATAAAAGAGGGCAATGCAGTCAGATTTATGAATGGATCATCTCTCCTTTGCTGCAGGAGGTAACTTGTTCTCAAGCTGTCCTCACAATCAGTGCTCCGCTGCCAACTTGGAGGCCCCAGTGTCTGGCAAGTTACCTCAAGACTCTGCTTCCAAACTGCCCAGGTCTTCAGTGATTTCTGTTTCTATTTATTCCTGCACCCTGTTCTGTGCGCAGGCAGAGGTGACAATGACTTCCTCCGAAGTGAGGAATTTTGGAATGAATCCTTAACAGTTTAGTGCTTTCATTTCCCCTCTTTCCAATCAGTAGCGTGTTTAATAAGTCCAGAGAACTGCAGGAAAGGAACCTGATGGGATTAAATAAAGCAAAGTTCTCAGCCAAGACACTCAGAAGTGCAAATGCAGCCCACCTGGTCCCCCTGCTTCCTTCCTGACAACCTTGCAATTCTTCCTAAGTATTACAGCCAGAATTATCTTCTCAGGGAACGGATTGACCCATGTCACTTGCTCCAGCTTACTGGAAAGCAGTCATGAATCTCTCTGTCTAAAAAAAATAAGTGGGAAACTTTCTTGATTTATATTCACGATTTCTTACGGCCAGGGATAAACTTCAAATTCCCAGCCCTTCCTCCATTACATTCTTCTCATTCTACTCCGACTGAATTGCTCTATGGACCTATCATAGCTACCACCAACATTCACCTTTTCTCTTCCTCTCGTATGAACTGTCAGAGACCGGCCATTATCTAAGTAGAGCCGGTAACATCTGAACACGGAGTAGGCCATCTTCTATGCCTTGTCCTGACTACTTACCACTCTGGCTTGTTTTGACCCTTACTCTTTCCTTCTGTTCTGCAGATACGTGATATTTTGTGTTGGTCTTAAGCTCCATTAAGTGCACAACTCTCACCCCCAATTTTTCTACATGCATGTAGTTTTCTCCACTGGAAAAATTCCTCCTCTACATTATCTGGCTCACACTTACCAATAGCACCTTGTCTCATGTTATACTAAGATTTCCCATTTGCTTCTGCTCTATCCCCACTACAAGATGCTTTCTGCATGAGAATGAGCAAGGGGCAGCCTGTTCAGAGATTTCCCAACACCTAACGCAGGACCCATAATATAGTAAGTTCTCGATCAAAGAAAACACGACCATTTCTCTCGCACGTTCAGTTGACTCCATGATTTCCCATCTATTTATCCAGCCAGTATTTTTGAGCATCTATTGTACTCAAGGTGCTCTCATACATACAGAAGACATGAAAATCAGTGAGGAGAGGCACATAATTGTCTTTGGTGAGCTTAGATTCCACTGAAGGAACCAGAGAATAGACTCACCTGTGTATATGCAGTGAAATGGCACACACTATAAAGCAAAAGAAGAACAAGTATGAAATGTCCCATGGTGTGTGTGAACTTAGTAAGATACTGTAAGAAGGCCACCTCAGAGAGGTGAAAAGAGGTAACAGAACCCACGTGGAGTAAGGCCGGGTGACCATGATGAGGACTTTGCATTTGGCATTAAAGGAGATGAAAGGCCACTGAGGTGGTCTGAGAAGGGCAACAGGATCTGAGAAATAATGCAGAAAGATGGCTCTGTCTGTTATGCAGACAGGAGCCGAAGGGGCAGGTGACAAAGCTGGAAGCAAGGAAGCCAGCAGACAAACCCCGCAGTGGTCCAGATCAAAGCTGGTGGTGGCCTAGATGAGACTGATAAGGGGGCACACTCAAAATGCCCTTTTTAAGTAGAGTCTATAGTATTTGCTGCTGTGGGATATGAAAGGAAGAGAAGGACTATAGACACGTCCTGATTTGGGGTTCAAATAACTGGGTTAGTGGTGATGTCATTAGATGAAAATGGAAAGGCTGGTGAGGAACACACTTAAAAAAAGAATTTGACGTGACACATCTAAGAGGATTATTAGTTGGGTATACAAGTCTGAGGTCCAAAGGATTTGTCTAGACTGGAATTGAAGACACAAATCATCAGGCTAGGTGCTACAGAGCCACGGGAACAAGTGGCCACAGATGAGATCACCGAAGCACGGGCCTAGGCAGAGAAGAGGGCCAAGACTGAAATCCCAGGGGCCCCAACAACTGGAGACTGACAAGAGAAGACCCCAACAAGGGCACAGAAAAAGCTATGCCAGTAAGCAAAGATCACTGAGAGAGAAGTTGACTGGAGACAGTATTTTAATTAGCATGAAATCAAAATTCTTCACCCTGGTTTGCATGGACTGGCCTCTGTCTACCTCTCCAGTATGATGCTCTTCTATTCTCCTTTAAGTGCCTGCACATCGTGATTAATGCTAGTTCTCAGATAGGCAGGAATACAGGCACTGGCTACTTTTGCAGCCTGCTCCACATCATCCATAGTTCAAAGCAACCAGCTCAGAGGGTCAATGTTTTGCCACCGAAACTAAACCAGTTTCCATCCCATTTCTCAGGTTTCATTTTTTATAACAACTGTGCAACTATTTTATTTATTTATTCGTACATTATTATCTTTCTCCACATATTTGTCAGGTCTCAATCCTTTCTCTTTCCATAACATAAACTCCAGGAAGATAAAGATGTCTCATTTTGTACAGTTCATCACAGGAGTGTCTAAATGCACCCATTGCTTTGTTGGTGCTCCATAAATATTTGTTGAATGAATCCACACAAAAAATTTACCTGTCCAAGACCATCCATCAAGACCAAATAAAATCTTATTTCATTTAAAGAAACTTTCCTAAGACCTCCATTTAATACAAAATACAAAAAAAGAAATGTAATAACTTTGCCCTAGTCACATAAATTGTCTGGGCTTGTTTCCCACCCATGAAGATTACAAAGGCCCTTTCTTGACAGCTTTCCTGTTAGAGATAAGGTACATAAAGCAAGGTGCTCTTAAATGGTGTGTATTACCTTATAATCCTCATCCCTCTTTCCTCACAATTCCCAAACCTGACATCTGAATTTCTTGGGACCCCAGATTACAATTCTCTTAAATGTGGGTTTTGCCCCCATCAAACACTCTGACATTATAAATACCAGTTCAACTCTGAGCGCAGCGACTTGCAGTTTCTAGATTCTCGGTAAACGCATGTGGAATATTTCACTCTCCTTCCCCTCCCTCAGAGGCATGATGCATTTTTACTCTGATTTTTTTTTTCCATTTCATTTTCACTAGTGTCTTACCTCCTTGCTCTGTCTGGCAGTCACTCTTACTCCACAGCACCTTTCTCCTCTTTCAGGCTCCTCCCCTTTAAACTAACATCTACACAGTGTCTTCCAATTTACAAAGTGCATCTCAAATATCTCATCTTAATTCTAAGCCTGACCTGTGTGGTTGAGATTTTTATTTACTCCATTTTTCAGGTGCAGGGACTCAAGCTCCACGATGACAGGACATGGATAAGGCCACAGAGCCAGCAGCAGAGGGACCAGGAGCGGACTGCAGGCACATGTGGGTGCTGAAGTCCTTGCGTTCTTCCCTTTGTCACACCACCGATGCATCCAATCATTCATTCATCATGTGTGCAGACATCCAATCAGCAAATATTTATGAAGCACTAGAAACTATCTGGAGCATTCGAGGTACATTAATGAACAAAACATTTACAGATCTTTTCTTGTGCAACTTATTTTCTGAAACAATGAATATTTTAAACAAGTAATTTAGAAAGTGATAAATACTATGGAAACTCAGAAAGATAGAACAGCATAAGGGAGACTGCTGCAGAAAGGGATGCAGTTTTAAGCAGGGCAGTCAGGGTTGGTGTGGACATCTGAGTGAACTCCTGGAGGAAGTAGGAGAAGGGCCATGTTGACAGCGGTAGTCCTGTGTCTCGGGGGAGGAACTTTCTAAGCACAGGAACCTGAGACCTGGTAACCAGAGGTGGTGACTGGGGAACAAGGAGTTATAGGAGTTACTATCAGAGAGAAATGGGACTCTGGCCAGCAGGACTCCATGTAAGGAAGCTGGTTTTTACCAGGGGATAGATGAGGGGCATGGCGGGGCACTGAACTAAGTGAATGACGATCTGACTTCTGTTTGGCAAAGATCACTCTGTGTTGGGAATAGATGATGGAGGAGCAAGGTTAGAATACACAGAAGGCTGCTATCAGAATCCACAGAGGGAGGGCGATAGACTGAGGCAGGGAATAACAGAAGAGGAAATAGAGTTCCTCAGATTCTAGATTTCTATTTTCAAGGCAGTAAAATGCGGACCTCCCAGTGCATTAGATGTGGGTTTGAAAAAACCAAGGGCAACAAAGCAAAAAGGTTTTGATTGAGCAGCCTGTAATACAAAGCTCTCACTAGCTGAGAGGGTGAAGACTGTGGGTGGGGTAAATTTGGTCATGGGAGGGACAGTTAGAAGAACAGGATTAGACGTGATGCGCTCGAAAGTTCTATCGACTATCCAGGTGCTCATGTTCGATGGGCACTTGGATATACAAATCCGGATTTGAGGAGAAAGGTTTGAGCGGGCAATATTATTGATACCTCTATTCATTTTCAAAAAAACATGAGGGAAGTTTTATTCATCCAATCAATCTCATATGATTATTATTTGCCAGGAACTATGTTATAAACTGGTGTTGATAAGGTGGGGAGAAAATGGACAGAGTTACCGCAGTCAGAACATTTACAGTCTATCAGGAAGCAGACTACATATAAGAAATAAGCAACTATAAAAAATAAATTACTTCCAATAAGGCCCTTTGAAGGCAGAAGCACAATGTAATGGGAGTCCATATTCCTAGCATCTGGCCTAATCTAAGGATTTTATTAAAATCTTACTGAAAGAAGTAAGATTTAAAATGATACCTGATAGAATGATTTGCCAGGGGCAAAGAAGAAATAAAAGTATTCCGAGCAAAGGGAATACTCCAGAGATGTGAGCGAACATGCTATTTAAGAAGGAATAAGAAAAGCTGAGAGGCCATGGAGTTGGGTGGAGGGTAGAGGACCATGTAGAAATGGTGAAAGAGAACACTGGAAAAGAAGAGACTAATGCTCGTAATCCCAGATACTCAGGAGACTGAGGCAGGAGGATCCTAAGTATGAAACCAGATGGGGCAATTTAGGAAGACCCTGCCTCAAAATGAGTAAAATGAACTGGGCACACAGTTTAGTGTTCACTGGGATCAGTTCCCAGTATTATAAAAGCATGAGTAGGAGCAGGAGGAGAAAAAAGAGGTGGAGGGGGAAGTAAGAAAGATTTTGGATTCAGAATAAGAAAAACAGCAATGAAAGAGTCTTGGAGAATATTTGGGTCAATATATACTAATTATTAGATTATACTGTACAACGGCTATTCTCTTAGGTTTTTTTCTTTTTTTCCTCTTTTTATTTATTTATTTTTTTTTTTTTTGTGGTGCTGGGCATTGAACTCAGGGCCTTGTGCTTGCAAAACAAGCACTCTAACCGCTGAGCTAAATCCCCAGCCCCTCTCTTAGGTTTTTTAATGGCATCGTTAGTTATCAGAAAATGTAAAACAAGGCGTGGTGATGCATGCCTGTAATCCCAGTACTGGGAAGGCTGAGGCAGGAGGATTGCCACAACTTCAGCCTGGACAACACAGTGATTTCAGGACCAGCCTGAACTGCATAGTGAGACTCTGTCTCACAAAACAAACAAAAATATTAATTACTTACATGATGATGTATTATTAATATTAATAAATCTATCTATTGTTTATGTCCATCCTAACTCCTAGAAGTGTAGCAAAATTATAAGAAGAATGCATGATCTCTGAGACTTACTTTCCATTTTTTTCAGAAAAAGAAAGAGCCATAGAGGAAGAGTAGAAAATATGGATGATGGGCATGATCTAGACAAAAAGCACAATGTATACAGTTGTTAAGTTTCCATCTTTTTCAATTTTTCAATCTTGTAAAAATTTTTGAAATATTTTGAAAAAAATTTGTAAATAAAAAGTTGGGGGAAAAGATATTTTACAAAAATAAATAAATACTTATACGAGATACAGTACATCAAAGTGACATCTTGTTGAGGCAGCTCAATTGGGCCTCCACACCAAAATGAGTGAGAGCGACCAAAGCTGAATATGTAAGTGTAGACAGAGTGGGGTAAGTCCCCGGATGCTGCGGACGGGGCTGCAGGGAGACTGCCCGCCAGTCCGGACATGTGGCTCCCAGGAGGGAAACCAGCCACCTAGACACAACCTGGCCAGTGAGGTCATCAAATGGGGACACAGGCGCTGTATGCGTTGAGCTTGGAACACCCAGGCATCTTCTTTCCATCTAACACCTGCTCTAGCAGCAAACACAGAAAACCAGCATCGCCGGTGGCTAAGCTGCCCTCACAGCGGCGTCACAGAAGCGAACACTTCAATGGAAGCTGCTGCCGCCCCACTGGCACCTTCCCCACCCACCTACAGATCCAGAGGAGTCTACGTCATTGCTGTATTTGCTCATCTATAGGAATGAAAACGGAAGCAATCGGAGCTGCACCCCGATGCCCAGCACCTCCGTCCTTAGAGGGAGCCTTACGGGTGCAGAAGAAAGGTGCACACACACTTCCCGACCTGCTTGAACAAGCAGGCGAAAGGCATTCCAGTGGCAGGAACCAACCCTGGGGTCCTGCACCTTCCGGAGCACGCGCTGGTCTCTGTCAGCACCTGGGCACAGGAGAAGGAAAACGAAGCCTTGGACTCCAGAGCAGAGGGAGATAAACCCAAACAACTGTGGGAAATGGAAGAAGCCCTGCATTTTTCCTCCTGGCTCTTTCATCAACTGCAAGAACATGGGCAAGCTGTTTCTCATCTCTGGGCCTCAATTTCCCCACATATAAAAACACCGATTTGAATAATGTTTCCCTGAAGTCTTAGGCAGCACACACTATGATTCTTCCAAACAGGTAGAGCGAGTGACCGAACTCTGGGTGGATCTCAGTCTGAATACAAATGAGGCCAGGAGAGTTCCTGTGAAGAAGGGGCAGGATTTTGCTGAGTTTAGGGGTTAGAAGGTTTGAATGAGCAAAAAACAAGAGACAGAAGAATTCCAGGAAAAGGGTGTCACCAGGCAAGGGTGCAAGGACCAGCGTGGCTCGCTCAAACTGCAAGACCCTTCCCAGCACTCCTTATTCTACGAAGCCTTCCAGATTTCCCATATTCCAGCCTCCTCTTCAGCCAGAATCAGTCCTTTGCGATGATCTCATTAGTAGTCATTTGTAGACATGAACTCTTAAGCACCTAACATGTGCCTTGTGTTTTATATATAGACTGACTCAATGGTTACAACTAAAAAAGGAAAGTTATTAGTTAAAGCAATATAAAATGCAAAAACCTCAGGCGCAGAGAAGGGCTGTTACCTGCCCAAGGGCGCCCAGCTTGTCGCGAATCCCTTTGCAGCTCTTTCCTCCTTCTGACTACAGGGGAGCTTCTCTAGGACATCTCTGAGTTTGAGCGCTCAGTACCCAGCATATAGCTGACTCTGATCATAAACACGCAAAATTAAATGAGATGATACTACATGCCCAGGCTGAAGGACAGACTGTAGCAGGAAAACAAAATCACAGAGGGAACATGGTTAGCACCCTTATCCCACTGAGCCACGCCTGTTCTCTTTATGCTGAGTAATTCCCTGGGCTGCCCAGTGAGGAAAACCTCCGCCCACTCTCTCTCTCCTCCCACCCACTAGCTGTGCTCTAAATGGCCTGCATTTCCCAGCTGAGAGAAATAGGAGTTCATCGCAGGGAGTGAGGAGAGAGGCCAGTTTTCCTGTACTGGTCTCAGGGGATCTAAGTCTGGTTCCAGAGTCAGAGTGAGAGTGAGCGCACATGAGAGCAAAACAAACTCTAACAGAAAGAAAAAAATGAAGATTGAACAGAGTTAAATGGCTAAAGCGGATGCCTAAAAGACGGATTTGGTCGAGATTACAGAAAACCTTTGAGAGCCCCTGTGTTTCTGCCAATAACCTGGCTCCAGTTCGCTGGACTGAATCCCAGCCAGCCCCAGCTTGGAGAAGGCTAGGGACTGAGTTGGAGGAACATCCATTCTTCTGCAGGGCACATCTGGAAATGCTTCTCCAGCTTGCCATTCACCAGTATTCTTCTCTGTAAGGTAGGAGGGATGGTACTGCCCCGGCTACCTCACAGGTTAGCCCCAGAGAGTGAGTAAAAATCACTGTTCTGTCTACTTTACAGATTAGGAAACTAGAGCTTGAAAATGATGAACCTTCTCATTTAAAAAATATATATATTACAAATATATATACAGGACAAAGAGACATGTAGAGTATATGTATGTGTACACAAACACACAGGCAGAGTACTATATACTGTATGATTACATTATTTAAGGTCCACAATTATCTTATGGTTTAAATTATATGTTCATTAATAAATTAGGAAATTAAAGGTTAGATAGGAAAGTGACTTGTCCAGGTTCATCCATATTTAAAACCAGAGATGGGATTTGAATCCAGTTCCACCTGACTTCCGACTTTGAGTATCTGAACTACTACATTATTTGATTCCTGATTAACAGATGATCAAAGTCCATAAACCTCCAAACCTACCACTTAAATTAAGCTTTCGATAGATACTTTAGGTGTGCGCCAAAACTCATCCTGAAATGAACAGGACTCCTTCTAATCAAGAAGGAATCAAAAAAAAAAAAAAAAAAGAAAGAAGAATCACTGCAGGTTATTAACTCCAAAAACTTGGAACTCCTTGTGATTCTGCCCCTTGCTGGGCTGCATGTACTTCCATCTTCCACCAGAACATAAATTTGCACCCTTAAGTCCGAAATTCTTTCTGTTTATCCCTGTCTCCCCCTGCCACTGTTCAGCACAAGGTCCAGCACACACAACTGCTCGCTGCCATAGTTTGAATGTAGTGTGCCCCCAGAGACTGCTGTATTAAAGACTCGTCCCGGGTGGCACTGTTGGGTGCGGCTTAGCGAGAGGTCCTGAAGTCCTCGGGCGCAAGAGGCATTTCCTGTGTGGGCACAAGAAGCTTTTCCTGTGTGAGCTCTTTGGTAGTTCTCAGGAGGAAGTTGTTACTAGAGGAGAAGGCCCTCCCTTCTTGTCCCTTTTCTCTCTGCTCCTGTCCAAATAACCACTTGCTCCACACCTGCTCCTACCATGACACGTCGCCACGTGCCGCTCTTACCAGAGGCCACGCCACAGGGACCTTCCGACCTAGGATGCTGAACTTTCAAAGCTGTGAGCTAAATCAGCTTTCCATTTTGTTTAAGCAGGCTGGGTTAGTGATGAAAAGCTGACCATTACACTAGGAAATATGTGCTGAGGCCGTTAGCACAAGTAGCTACTCAGTTTTGACAGCTTACTTGAAATAATCTAAAGGTGCCCAGAAGAGAGATAGGGAGGTTTTTTTGGCACAGTTTAATATGATGAACTTTCTAAAACTAATTCTGAAATAGACATCCTATCGGGTAGGCCTAAGGCAACATACTGGATAGTAGGAACCAAGTCAGTCTGTACCAGAAGATCAGCAACCTCATCAAGAGCAAGGTCTTGCAGCACCGTCTCACTAGCTTTTGCTGGACACATTTCCTAAGCCACTGCTGTGAGTTTCTGGGCACTAATTATCTTAAGGGAACATGTTCTCTCAGTGATTTACATTCTATATGCTACGAGGCGAAGACATTTGAAAGGCCTATTAATTGGGAAGGGGAGTCATGTAATTCTGGATCCCCTAGAAGGGAATTCCCAGACAGCAGAACAGAGCTACGTCTCCTCCCCTGCCCCTCACTTGGCCACTCACACATCTCCATCCTTCCTTTCTCTCCTCCTTCCTCCCTCCTCTTGCCTCAAGTCTCTCTGATTCTTTTTACATTTTCTGTCTTGTCTCCTTTATTTCTTTATCAGTCATCTTTTCTTCTTCACTAATTTCTCCTCTCTTCCTTTATGTTTGTCTCCTCAGTACTGCCAGACAAAACGTCTTTACTCAAAGATTCATTTTCCTGAAATATCTATAACAGTTATCTTAATTGGGTTCCTTCTTAATACACCAAAATAAGGTCCACAACTTTCCATCATAATATTTCCTAATGACCGTTCATTTATGTTTAATTATCCAAATATAGTTTCTTCATTTTAAAAAGTTTTCATTATAATCACCTGTATCGTGATGAACATCTACCGATGTTTTATGTTTGCATGTGTATAAATACACTTTTAGAAAACATATTGTTTCACACATGTGTGTGATGTGATGGCTTAATATATATAGAATATTATCATATGGATAATTGTGTAACACATTTTTTGAACAAATTTCCCTAGAGCACTTTTTAGGTCATAATCATAGTTCTAGTTTATTCTTGCAATTATTATAGTGTTCCACACTGTCAGAGCACCAAGCTTCACTTATGCACTGACCTATCGGCAGATATTCAGGCCACTTCTGTTCTGTTTTAGAGATTATCTGGTGATGAGGACCTTCCTTCCTTCCTTAGAACACAGTTACATGTTTTCTCCAGAATATATTCCGAGAGAGAGTATTGTGGGGTCGCCAGGTTTGCTCACTTTCCATGATAAAGATACTGCCTGGTTTCCTTCCTAAACAGCTGTATGAATGTTAAAGTCTTTTGTGGCTTCTTAATTTGTTTGAATTTTCTTTTTCTATTTCCATTTACTTGTATCCTTATTGTTATGTTGTTATTAAATTCATGTATGGTAATATCAAAATGTTGTGTGCAGTTCTATGTTTTCTGGCAAATGCAGTATCATTAGCTATCAAAGTAAAGAACAGCTTCGGCACCCTAAAAATGTGTCTTTTAAGTCAAACTTTCCATCCACCCCTCAGCCCCAGCACCACCATCTCTTCTGTTCCCCATCTCCATACTGTTGTCCTTCCTGGGTGGTTATGTAAATGGAATCAGAGAGTTTGTAGCCTTTTAAGTCTGGCTTCTTTCACTCAGTATAACCCTTTCCGAATTCATCCAAGTTGTTGTGCTTGTTAATAGTTATTTCTCTTGCTGGCGTCCACAGTTTGGGTTCACTGTCTGGGGCAGGGGGATTGAATTGTTTCTTGTCCTTATTTTTCCCTTCTAACCATATCCTTACCTTTTTTCTTCTTCCCTGTTCCTTCTACTATATCTACTTCTGTAACAGACTAGATGACAAAAAAATAACCCTCCATAAAAGAGGCTGATAACCCAGCTCCAGGCATTGTTCTGCTGGAGTCAGCGCCTCCTGGCCCACAACAGCAGAATACGTCTCTGTCTTCCTCACTTCACACTTAAGGGCATAAAATTGGTGCTTTGACGGGAGGAATATTTACATCACAGTATTTGGCAAACACTAACAGTCCAAGCTTTACTTGGAGGTGAGGAAGAAGAGAAAACATTGTTAACAAGTGTCAAGCATCTCGAACAGTCGTTTAATGCACACCAGCGCTTGAACCAAGACAAAAAGGACTTATATTTTCAGAAAACAGGAGTTTTCTGGAGATTTAAGTCTTTCTGTCTAGGCAGGAAGAACAGCATCTGTGAAGCAGGTACTGAAGATTAGGGAACAGACTTCCTCTCATCTCCCACTCTTTGTTGACTCCTCAAAGACCGTATTTGACTCATTTAAAAAAAGGCTGTCCCGGGGGCTGGGGATTGAGCTCAGTGGTTAGGGTGCTCGCCTTGCAAGGACGAGGCCCTGAGTTTGATCCCCACCACCAAAAAAAAAAAAAAAAAAAAAAAAGGCTGTCCCACCTCCCACCTCTACTTAAAGAACTCTCTAGAGGCTGGTGTCCAATCAGCTGTAGGATCATTTCTCATCTCCATGGGGTCAAGCCACACCCCACATCACTTGCTTCTCTTTCCAGTGCTTGAGCATGATACATAAATCTTGCTCTCATTTCTTCCCTTCTCTGGTGCTCTTCTGTATTTACAACTCAGGGTCTGTACTGCATGATCTCTCAGGTCCCTTCCAGAACCCTCGACTTCCCTGAGTCCCAGCCCTCCTGCAGTTCTCCTCTACCTCCATGCATCCCCCTGCAGACCTGCCGCACCAGGGTGCTGCCTGAGCTTAGAGCCTTAATCTTTGTGAGCAGTGAACCATTCCCCACACAGTCAGAGGCGGCACTGTCTCCCTGACTGATTGTTTGCTGATTCTGTTTGGTACTTTTTTTTCTGGCCTCATCTAGAGCTTATTAGGGAACCATTTTCATGTTCTGTAGATCATATTTGTGACACGGCTCCAATGGGGAGCTTCAAACAGAGAGATGGATGAGAGGTTCCGGAGAATCGAAGGGAGGCCCTGTAATAACTGAGTAAATAAGACAAATTCATTTATCTGGCAGGTTTTAAAATATAATTAAAGCATTTCTCTGTCAACTTTTTTTATCCTTATAATATCCCAACTAAGGAAGCAGATATAATATTTTACTTCCATTTTACTGATGGGAAAACCAAGGTTCAGAGGTACACATTGATTGCCAAGGCTCTAAGTAAATATGTAGCAGACCCAAGCTGGGAGTCTGCCCTACAACTCTGGGTATCAACCTCCCAGAGTTCTATGCAACAGATGGAAGTAAAGCAGCAAGAACTCAGGCAAATTGAGGGAAGTTCATTTTGAATTAATAAACAAGCTGAGTAATTAATATCTGAAAACAAACAAACATTATCTAATAATACATGTAGTACCTGAAAATGTGTCCCCATCTAAACTCTTCAGCTGATTAATTCCCAGTCCTTAGAACTCAACTATATGATTAACCAGAGAAGCCAGATGCCCTTGTGCTCACTTTCCCACAGCTCCCCTCAGAGACGCTGCCAGATTATTCTATACATTCATCCATTTCCCTGATCTACCTTGTTGTATCTGTCTGCATATCAGGCTGAACTATTGGAATTCAAAGGGCTAGGTCTCATTTGCCTCTGTCTTCCTTGGTTTATGATAACACCCAGCAAGTAATAGGTACTCAACACAAGCGTCTCTTGGTGAAACCAGTGGGGACCTTTCAGAGGCAGCCAAAGTCCTATTCACATCAATTGTGTAGAAAAAGGAGGAAATTAGTCAAACAAGTGTTGATCATTGAGGGGCTTACTAATGAACTGATGAGAACAAATTATAATTAGCATATCACTCTCCTATGCAAGGAAAAGATGCCTACCAAAAATGCTTGAAATGTTTGCATGAAATGCTGTCAATGGCACCCAGGCAATTGGATTTGCATCAATTTATTATTTAGCGATTTTTCTTTAGAAGGATGAGCAAAAGAAAGCTTTCTACCTGTCCAAATCAACACAGACTCTAAATTAGTGGGGTCAAAATTAATGAGGCTTATAAGGATGTTCATATGCTTTGACCTAATAATCCTCCTCCTGGGAATCCATCCTAAGGAAATAATTCAAAAGAAGAAAAATTCTATGTGCACAAAGAAGATCATAATACTCTTGGTTGTAATTTTAAAGAGGTACCAATAAAATAAAATGCCCAACATAAGGAAAATGGTAGATGACCTCAGAAGAAACTAGGACACGGATACATTTTTACAAATTTTTCACAAGAAAGATAGGATATTAATGCTAGAGCTATAAATATATGGCAACAAATACAGAAAGAGAAAGAACGTAGTGATTTCACATACTGAGAACATGAGCAGAATATCCAGTATTTTTAAATGCTGTTGAAATAAGCCCAAGTGAGATTTAATAGTAAGTATTTAGTAGGCCTCACTGAACTAGGAATCATAGTACTCAATTTATCAAGTCACCACATTCCCCTCATTCATCCTTTGCTTCATTCATTAAACATCCAGGAAGCACTCGGTATGCAAAGAGAAAGACCTGTGATCCTGTCTTCAAGAACAATCTGGAATGAAGAACTGGCCCAGCTCAGTTCAGTATAATAGAACATCAAATACTTGCTTTAGTGAAAGAGCGAGTGAGTCTCGTTTAACCATCAAAGAGCAGGGATGTAGGAAAGAAGAGTTTTGAGAAGAGGAAGCATTCAGCCAGGCCTTGAAAAGAGTTTAGGATTTTACCAGATATGAGAAACACTTGAGTGATGCCACAAAGGTGTGAGTGGGGCCAAGGCCACAGCCAGGAAGATACAAGAAAACAGGTGACAGGGAGGGGCATGATTGGGAGATGGATGGTGGAGTGACCCACGGGGCCAAGCCCAGGAGCCCAGTGCATGCTGCTTACGCGGGTCCCCTGAGTGTAGAGATGAGACAGGCTACTGACAGGTCAGGAATTACACACGATTCTCATTGCTCACTGCTTCTCGTGGCTGGCCTGGCAGAGATACTTCTCCGCATATGGAATATTTTATTCTGTTTTTAAGAACTCTTCATTTGTCATTTGGGACAGAAAGTTGGACCTAGTTGCAATCTGCAATCAATCAGCTTGGCTTGGCAGAAGAACTACCAAAAAACGAGCTTCTTCCTCTGCAGGTCTCTCTGCACTGATGCAAGCATTTGAAAATCACTTAAGCAGGACGCATGAGGAGGGGGGGCAGGACGCATGGGAAGAGCAGGCAGGAGAGACACAGCGAAGAAGCGGGCAGGCAGGTAATGAGGGCAGTACAGGATTCTCCACGGGCAAGTGAGGTAAATCAGAACTGTCAGCTAATATGAAGGCTGAAGGTGTTCTCTTCTGAAAAGTATTGAAAATCACTTATCATTTTCCTAACTCACAACACATCCTCATATTTTTATTTATGCCTATATAAATCTAGCATTTATACATACAGACAGACATGTAAGTCTTTTTTTTTTTTTTTTGTAGCAGAAACCAGGTCATGATATGTGTGTGGGTGGATATGCAGGTATGTGCAACTCGATTTACTTTTCACTTTGACAATATATCGTATTTTTCCAGACCAGTATGCAATTTTTTTTTTCATTTTTCAGAGGTTTTGTGGTATTATAAGGATGCATCATAATTTCTTTGAACAATCATTTATTGATAGATATCTGAGTTGTTTCCATTTCTGTTCGTCTTGGCTACTGCAAGCAGTATTACGATAAATATTGTTGTTAAGTGCACTTCCATGCACACTGTATCTCTTGGAGATGATTCCTAAAGTGAAATTATAGACTCATAGGTCACGAGCATCTTGAGTGTTCAAAAACACAGCTTCATACTTCTATGGACAAGGTATGCAAGTGTTGGCTTCTCCATACCCTCCAAGGAATTGAATCATTTTCACAGAGCCCTTTATTCCCTGATTTCAAACTCACCCAGTGCCTTGCCTAAGAATTCCTATGCAGAGAAGTAATGCCAGTGTCGGGGAGTGCCCTGAATTTGGGAATGGCACGTAGATGGAGACTGGCTGAGATCCACGATGCAAGGGAGCCAAAATCCTCGGTCTGTAGCCCTGGCCCTGCATCTAAGTAGCGCCAAGACTCTGGCCATGTTCCTTCTGTAAGATACAGAAAGTGGGGCAAGTTTTTCTGGACCTTGGTTTTCCACTCGGGAAGTAAGAATGTTGGATTTCATGAATGAAGGTCTCTTTGGGCTCAGATATTTAGTGATACCAGGAAATGATGACTGAAGTAAAGGAGAGAGGTAGAAAGGGAAGGACGTAAAAGAGCAATGGGGAGGAAGTAGCACAACAGGGAAAAAAAGAAAATGAAAGAAATCAAAGAAGAAAAACAAAAGAAATAAGCCCATCTCCACCACTACTGTTACAGAAAAAAACCTTTCAACGATGCAATATGCAGCGATGCCAGAAGCTATAACCTTTGGAAGAAAGAGAAAGGGAGGGGAACAAGAATGTTCTTCTTTTATTTTCAAAAATCCCAAATTTAATTTTGCTAAGAAATAATGTTTTTCCTGTTGAGTGAAACCAAAAAAAGAGTAATAGCTGGTCACAAGGGAAAGCACACAGTGATAGATTACTGCTCATGGTTGTGCATTTCCGTGTGTACAGCAAACACAAAAGCTCGCTGCCCCAGGAGGAAGGTGGGTTCTTTTCTCTTCAGTGTGATATTAATCACAGCTGCCCAAATCATCGTCCCCACTGACCACCACTTCTTAGATTTCTTTTCAAAGCCCAAATTGATGATAGGATTTGACCAAGGGTTTAGGGCTACAGAGAAACAGAAAGAGCATCTGCCTGGGACCTCACAGAGTCTGAAGCCTAATTCTGCCCCTCACTGTTTCTGTGGTCATAAATGAAATCATGTTCTCCCTCTGGGCCTCTTTGTGTATTTCTTCTTAATGAAGCTGTTGAAACAAAAACGGTGATCCTCAAAGTCCCCAGATCATCAGCAGCATTAACCGTTAGGAATGGGAGCTCTCTGGCCCTGCCTCAAAGACTGACTCGGAAGCTCTAAGTGGGTTCCGCAATCTGTTTTTAGCAAAGTCTTAGGTGATTATGAGGCGGGCTGAAATCCGACAGCCACCAAATAGAAAGATCAAAGTGCTTGCCACATCCACAGGGCATACCTTTGCCATAAGGATTAAAAAAAAAAAAAAAAAAAAAAAAAAAAAAAAAAAAGGATGGGGTGGGAAAAGTGAAATTACACAACATTAAACCCTTTCCAGCCTGGTGTGGTGACACACTCTGTAATCTCAGCACCCTGGGAAGCTGAGGCAGGAGGAGGATCACAAGTTGGAGCCCAGCCTGAGCAACTTAGCAACTTAGTGAGACCCTGTCTCAAAATAAAATTTTAAAAAGCACTATGGTCACTCAGCGTGAAGGCCCTGAGTTCAATCACCAGTGGGACAACAAGCAGAAAACAAACAAACAAAAAAAAAAACCAAATAAAACCAAACAAGGATCCATTCCTAGCCTCAGATCTCCCAGACTAAGAGTCACACTGGCATCTGATAATAGAATTCCTCTTAGTTTCTCCTTAGCTGTTCTTACTACCTTCTACTCTGGTTCTGCTCCCCAGACAGCAGTGTTAGCATGCACTGCTGACCTTTAGAATCACCAGGAGAAATTCGAAATCGTAAGTCCCACCCCAGGCTGAGTGAACCATAATCTGCACCTTTAGTCAGGCCCTGAGCTGACACAAATGCATATTCACTTTAAAGAAACTTGCCACCAGACTTGTCTCTCTCCCCCTCTGCTTTCTTGATTCCTCTTGTTGTACATTTCACATCACTTTCTTTTGATTTTAGTTCCCTTTCAAAGTGCTCGTGTTTTCTAGAGGCACAAATAAGCCTAGGCTGGATCTCAGATTGAATAAACTGCACACTGCCCAGAGACTTGAATATCAAATTTCATCTAGCCAGAAGCCAATGAAGCTGCATTTTTCTTTCTCTCCCCGCTATGGGAGACAGTATGGTACAGACAAGAGAATCCTGAATTCAGCCTTCATCAGACTGGAGTCCCAATTCCAAGAACTACCCGTCTCAGTGTTTATAATAAAGACATTGAAACTTCCAGATCCACAGTTCTCAAATAGAGATACTCTTGCTTTTTTTTTTTTTTTTTTTGTGGTTGTAAGTTCTGAGTTAGGGTATGGAAAGAGGATTACACTGTGTACTATTAAGGCATCTCTTCTCGCCCTGTCCTTGGAGATTTTTCTAGAGCTGATCTCAATCACTGCTCCCTTTCTAAAAATGGGGACCGACTTCCCTATTTCCCAGGCTCTCGCCACGTTTTTCTAAGGGAAGCAAACACTGGATTGCTCCCCGCCCTCCTTCTCAATAAATGTGTTTATCACCCTGTAAATTCCAACATATCAGTAGCTTGTTACACAGAGAAAAGGTCGCCGCCAAGAAAGATGTGTCATTCCACAGGAAATTTGGGTTTAATATATACAAAGGAGCCGGCACATGGAAATCTCTTTGGAAATGATAAAGTCCTATAATGAAAAATACCACTACAATACTGGGCTCATTGCAGCAGATAAATATTTAATATAGATCAGCCAAGATTAATTGCCTGCTGAAATGTGCCCGTCCTCTGGCTGGTGAGGAAAAAGAGCATCTTTGCGTTAATTTATGACGGGGTTTTAGAAACAAGCAGAGCTTAGCTTCTCTCTGGTTCATTTTTCTACCGTTGAGACATACAGTGCCAGGTTCCCAAGGCCTTCTGCTTGCCTCTGGGGGCCCACTGCAGTGTGGCACGGCCTGGCCACTCCTCCGCATACTAATCAAGTTCTTCTAGAGAATCACTGAAATCAGGACAGGGAACACACTGGTGGGAAAGGGAACTCATAGGGCGAGCGCAGAGTGGGTCTGCAAGTTCAGAACGGAACAGGGCTGGGACAGAGGGATCTTGGAAGGTAGCAAATTGCGGGCAGCTGTCAGCACTGAGAAATCTGACCTCCAGCATTTACAGATATTTAAATATAAATGTTCCCATTATGTAGAAGATAAGGTCCATACAGCTAATAACTGAAAGAGGCATGGTTTCAACTTGGGTATTTCTTTCTCTAGAGCCCATCACTATAACCTTATTTTAATTCTTAAAGTTTTGTACTTAAGGACTAGTAATACAGACAGAGGGAACTTTACATTCATTTTTTTTTTTACTCCCAGACTCTATCCTCCTCACCCTTTCATTGTATTTATTTATATTCCTTCTCTCTCTCCCTCTCTGTCTCTCTCTGTCTCTTGGTCTCTCTATCTCTCTGTCTCTCTCCCTTTCTCCTTTCTCCCTCCTCTGTCTCTCTGTCTCTCGTCTCTTTCTCTGTCTCTCTCCTCTGTCTCCTCCTCCTCTGTGTCTCTGTCTCTCTCCTCTTTCCCTGTCTCTCTCCTCCTCCTCTGTGTCTCTGTCTCTGTCTCTGTCTCTCTCTCTCTCTCTTTCTCTCTGTGTCTCTCTGCCAATTTTCCTCCTCCTCTGATAATCCATCAGGCATTTTTGTGTCCTCAATGGATTTCTGGGGTCTCTATAGTAACGTCTCAAATGTAGAAAGATACACAGAAATACACAACTTTTCCGGAGGTTCCAGAAGACTCTTTTCGTGATCATCAGTGGTGGGTCACTGCTAACTCCTTCTTTCTTAGGAGAACTGAGATCAAGCTTATACCACCAAGGAAAACCAAATGGGTTCAAGCAGAATAGCTGAATACCTGAAAACAGGGTGATTCTTATCTACCTCCAATTCTCAGCACTATCACAATCACCATCATCATCTTCTACGTCATCATTGTTCATATGAACATCAGCATTGGCACCAGATGGAAATACTACTTTTGTTACCACCTTAAAAACTGTCATCGCAGAAAAAGATGTCACCCATTTATGTGGGTGATTCTAATATTTCCACATAGATATTAGAATCACCCATTTCCATCATGAGTCACGTGTCCACTGCAAAGCTGAGGGTATCAAGAGTATTAACGTTTACAAAAACAAATAAATACATAAATTTAACATAACCTACTCTGAACCAGAAAATGTAGAAAAATGTTTCTGCTTTTGCATTTAAGAAACTTTTATGTGTCCAGTAGATGAGATAATTGACTTCGCAAGACTTGTGTTTTACACAGCAGAAGAGTGGTGTTTGGTATTCTGAAAGTTCTGAGACAATCAGACCATCTGAGAAAGGACTTGGCGAGGAGAGCTTGATCGTGCGTCTTGCAGTCTTGTGTCCGTCATCAACTCATCCATGTTAGATCAAACCATCTAACTAGTCTGGTTTCAGTAACTGAACAGAAAAGGAGAAGGAGGTGCTGACAGACTTTAATTCCTTCTCCAGGACTGCAGATTCCTGAGACGCTAGCACTGCACAGACATGTGGTTGCTGCATTACCCCCACAGCAGATCACCAAATCTTCTGCTTGATTTTTATCTTAAGAAATCAAAGGTAGAGAGAACCGTGAATGGAAGAGAGAAAAATAAAACACCTTGCAAATTTCATCAGATTTATCTCTGATGTCTTGGGACTGAATCCTGGATTATTCCAAATGCTCAGTTTACATTACAGCAGGCTTCAGTTTTAAATAATGCACACGATGCTTTCAACTCTCCTTGTCCAGTGTTCCATCACGCGAGAGACCTGGTTCTAAGGAACAGCTCTTAATAATATCCTAAATATATGGTTGCAGGATGAAATTTCTTCATTATCTTTGCTCAGAGATGATTCTCATTTTTTTACTTTTCTTTCACATGCTCTTCTGGGAATAGACAGCTCTAGGTTTGATCTTAGCACTTCACCGCATTGTCTTTGTTATCTGGCAGAAGTTCATTAACTCCTCTGAGCTGCAAATATCTCATTGGTAGAAGTGGAATAATCACATCTCTATGGTAAAGTAGTTATGATAATTTGGCTGGTGAGTTATATAAGAATACACAGCCTGCCTCTCTGGACTTGTGCCCCAATGAACAGAGAAACAAACATATAAATAAGGCAATGTAAAGGCCCAAGAGAATCAAAAACGTCCAGGCTTCCAGGGCCATGGACAAGATGCTGAAGCGCAGATGACACCATACCAATAATGAAGTCATATCATTATCTACCTCTGAAGGTGCCACTGTGACAAAGCTCGGATCATTGTTGGTTTGCAGCTATTACAGCAAAGTTTATCAAATTTAAAATAGTTTATCAAATATATCAAGTTTTTAAAGAAAAACTGGCTCTCTGGATCTTTTTCTCTGGAATTGTGTGTGTGTATGTGTGTGTGTGTAATCAGAGTTCCACTGTTATTTTTAAAGACTTATTGTTAGTCAAGCAAAAAATATTTCTTTGGGGCAAGGTTGAGATATATTGCAGAATGAGAACAGATGGGTGGGAGGTGGATAAATATCTTGTTTGCATGCAAGAACTCTTTCCCATTGTCTGTCTTTCTTATCACCTCACCTGAAGAGGTTCATTTCAGGAGGACAAATAACTTCAACTTCACAGTAGTTTCTATAAGTAACTCACTTTAGATGACATTGGCCATATGTGACTCTTTTTTTGATAAACTAAGTTTATCTGAACATACGTAAATTTTATTTTTATAGATCTTTTTTTAATTTATCCCAAATTACACAAACTTACAGACCATTACTCAAACATATAGACCACAGCAATGTAATCAACCACATAGATGCAGTATTCGGTTGCCACTACATAAAGTAAAGTGTACTACTAGTGTATGTATTACTGTTTTAAATTTGGGTTATTAGGTTCTTATTTTTAGGACATCTTTATTCCTCTGAATTCTAATTCTCCTCCCCTTTTGTCTTTTTTCTTGTTCCCCTGGACTCTTTGCCTATTGGGTGAGATCTGTTCCCTTGTCTATTTGTATCCATTATTTACCACTTTCTTCTGTTTGTATTTTGCCTCATATATGTGACTTTTGAAGGACAGATGTTTAAAAGGCACAAATCACCATTCCATAATTTGTTCTTGTTTTAGACACTGTCTCCTTTTAAACATAAGTTTCTATCAACTCACAAATCTAGAAGAACCCATGCATTGGTCAAATAAGTCAATGACATAAATTGGAAAACTAATCTCATTTCCATTCTTAACTTATCACCTGGTACAATACTGCCATCTTAACACTGTGAATTTGGTTACTTCTCACAAGTTCTGTTCCAGTGTGGAGCCCAAGCTATTGTCATCTCTTGCTTAGAAACCCTGATAGACTCTTCATTGGTCTTGCCTACTCTCTCTAGTTCCACTTTGTGGATGATTCACCCACAGTGATCCTTCAACAAATAAATCAAGACCTTTCAGCCAAGGCAACAAAGTGGCCAGGCAAAACTGCATATGAATAAAGATTATAACAAAAATCAGGTTTGTTTTAAAAGAATCAAAACAACAACTACTCAGAGACCATGGGGCACATGTGCAAGCAGACAGACAGTATAGGAGAGTTTGTTCTTATAAGACTGCATCTGGAAAAAGCAAAGAATTTGTGCCTCTGGCTTTCAGGCCTGAGGTCACTTCCCATGTGCAGGGCAATAAACTGGTAGAAACACAGACACTTATAGGCTCAGAACAGCAGGAAACAGGGGCCAGGAATGGACAGAGTCTGAAAAATGCTAAACACTCAGTAAATGCTAGTGGTTACTATAAAAGTGCAGTATCGTTATTATTATCATTATTAGATAAAGAAAAATGATGGACAGTCGTGGCTAGCGGTCCAACCTGGATCCATAACCAATGATCTTGCCATTGTTGGAAATGGACAGTTTCAGGAAGAGATTGGTAGGGAAGGAAAATGAGTATTCTGAGATTTCATGTAGAAGTCTATTGGAAACATGCATTTGGCAGCTAGATGCAAGGATTTTGGAACTCAGAAAATAAATAAAGCTGAAGAAAGATAACTGGGAGTAGCTGAAATATCCAGAATAATGGAAGACATGAGCGCAAGTACAACTGACCAGGAAGAGTAGAGAAAAGAAAAGCATTTGTTTGATGTCTGGAAAGATAGAGGACCACATAGTAGACTTAATTCGAACTCTGATGAACAGATGGAGTGTTCCTGGATAGTCAACTATTGCAGCCTCTATTTATACAACAGATATCATATGAAAATTAGAAATGGGTGTTCTCTCTACATAGACAAATTGTAATAAAAGTGTTACTTAAAGACATAATTGTGTATCCTTATGCTAAAATGTGGCCTCTACTATCCTTACTCATCAAGATTCCTTTGTATAATGGACAAATCCCAACTGCCTATGGCTACCCAGAAAATCTACCTTGGGGTGTTAAGGGTATTAAAGTCCACTGTAGCCAGTTTCCCTCCAGGATTTATATGTTCTTTCTTGGTAGATTATGCAAATCTGAACCCCTTTGGTGACAGGACAGTGACTTCCCTCTCCATTCTACCAACCTCCCCAATTCTATCTGCTGGCAAGTCTGACCACTAAAGACTTTCTTACTTAGAAGACTATCTTCTAGTAACCACCCCAATTCTCTTCCTAGAGCTAGCCTATGAGAAACTCTTTGCTCCCCAATACAGGATAGATGATATAGATATCTTACCGCACATAACAGACAATGGCACAGTACTGCTGGCTAATTTCTCACGTATCTTTCAGAAAAAAAGAAATTTCAAGTTATTGCTGAAAATCCAGCCCCCACGGCAGGTGGATGAGGAAGCAGCAGAGACATCTGAGGATGTCTTTCACCTGCCTTGTCTCCCAGAAATAGGTAGGTGGTACTCAGCAAAAGAATCTGATCCAAAAAAGGGAGAGAATTATAGAGCAGGCTGAAATAGAACTACGTAATAGGTACAGCTATGACCTTCCCTCCACCATCCTCCATTAACAAGACAAAAAGATCTCTAACCTGAAGTATGTTAAGTTGATTGTTTTTAATGATACATCAGTCTGCTAATTTCAAGAAAAGGATCTTAGAAAAATGTTTTATTTCCAAAATCGGGGGATAAGAATGAGTGAGGGATTCTCTGAAATGTTTGAGACATGGGGAGACCTATAGAATCATTCCACATAAGTAATGAAAAGAACCTTGGAAAATATGCTATACCAATATCTCATTTTAGGGATAGATAAACAAAGCCCACAAAAGGGTGGTGGATTTAACCACATCCACTTAACAAATTAAATATAAAGCTAGAATTAGAACCAAGTTGTCATAATAGCCTATGTTTTTCCAACCACTGCTAAAACATTACTGATGCTCAAGATGGCTACTTAGATGTGGAGCAGAAGAATATAATATAAACAGAGTAGAAAAACAACAAAAATAAATAAATGTAAAAATTGCATATGCCTTTAGTATGGCTGTCTAACATTATTCTGTAAGTGCTTACTTGGCTGTCATTAACACTGCCCCTTTAGCCCTTTCAGCCAGGAGACTATGTTACTATTCATGTCCACAGTAACGGGTAGAATGCTTGACACAAAATAGGGCTTGAATACTGACATGGTGAAGGAATATGTGAAGACCTGAAGTGCCGATGAATACGAGGAGCTAAGACAATATTTTTTTGTCTATGGCTTACTAAAGTTCTGCCTTTCATCAGTTCTGCCAATGCAGAGAAATAGGACTTTTCAGCTTGTAAATTCTGCAAATTGGTGTCTTTCATCTAGCAAGAGATGTTCCAAGTCTGTGTCCAAGATGGATGGACCAAAGTTTTACACCCGAAGATCTGCAGGTTGAGAATATACTCAGTGATGAAACGATCTGTGGAAGGGGTGGTGGCAGTACATTGTTTGTCTTTTATGATGATAACTACATGAAAATCAGAAGTTTAGTTGAAGTTAACAACTCAGAAATGAGAGTTTAGAACCTAAATTACTTACAAGACTTCTCCCTGAGAAGATTAGGATATGTTTACTGATTTAGTTCTTGTTTTCACTGTTGAATGGTCCTCATATAGCAGGCATCTTTTCTTGGCTTTCAGGAGATAACAGTGATCAAAGTAGACAGAGATCCCTGACTCTATGGAGCTTAATTCTGGATCAAAGTACCCTAAAAAGTAATGCAACTTTTTTTATAAAACTTCTCACTGTATGCTATGAATAAGCAGTGAATGACAGTAAACTCCCCCCGGAACATGACATGTTACAAGAATACTCGAGGGGAAAAGAACGTTAAAACATAAATCTTCTTGGGATTATGTTCTGCTCCAAGACCTAAGGCAAGAAGATGTCTCCTAGATTTTTTTCCTGAAACCTAAATGCCCCTTATTCTCCCCAGTGCATGTTTGCAAAACTCTCTTCCAAGGTTGTCTTTTGAAAAACTTTGTAAGGAGCAACAGTGACCTACCTGAACCGAGTGTCAGCAGTAAGAAGTGGTTCACCAGAGAGCAAAGCACTTGTGAGACAGTTGAAATGAGTATTCAAAGTCAGGTCAGAAAACCTGGATAGTTTTCTGTCGCTTACCATATACAGTGAGTGGTACCTTGTTTCAGGAACTTAATTTTTTCCATGATTTTGGAAACGATGGCCACTTCGTGTTTGCACAGGAAAGGTGGCCATTGTCATGTCTCACCTAATGTAAAGTGGCAAGTGAAAACAAACTTTTGCCACACGCTTGTGTGTGCAGACCAAATTGTTTTCAGACAAAAGCATCTGTGAACTGAGGTACCACTGTATGCTGGGCAAATCACCTACAGGCTCAGAGTCTTTGCAACCTCATCTACAAATTAACTTATTTTTGCCTAAATCCAATAGGAAAGTGTTTCCTGAATTTTAAAGCAATACATATAGATGGCATATTTGAACACAAAGAAGAATTGGAAGAGGAAAGAAAAATGAGAAAATGGAGGGAGCAGAGAAATAAGAATTGTGGAGGATTAAAAGTGGAACCTGAAAGTTTTTCCTCTAAGATGGAATACAAGGCGAAGATCACCATTCTCTTCGCTTCTATTCAACACAGCACTGGAAATTCTAGCCATAGTAACTAGACAAGACAAACTTTAAAAGGTATGTATGTCAGAAAAGAAGTAAAACTATCTTTGTTTTCAAATGATATGATCATATATGTAGAAAATTCCAAAGATTCAACATATTGTAACTTACAAATGAATTTAGTAAAGTTGCAGAGAACGAAATCGACACACAAATTCAGTAGTATTTCTATAAACTAGCAATGAGTGATCAAAAAAGGAAATTAAGAAAACAATTTCACTCATACTGGCAAGAAAAAATAATACCTAGGAACTAGTTTAACCAAAGAGGTGAAAGACTGTTACAGTGAAAAGTTATAAAACATTGATAAAGAAAATTAAAGAAGAAATGGATATATGGAAACACAATTCATTTTCATTGATTAGAAGATTTAATATTGTTAAAACTTCCAATCTACCCAATGATCTACAAATTAAATGTAATTTCTATGAAAATTCCAATAATAGTCCCTCGAGAAACAAGAAAAACTATCATAATAGTCAAATGGACCACGAAAGGTTTCAAATAGCCAAAATGATCTTGGGCAAGAAGAACAAATCCAGAGGAATCACATATCCTCATTTTAAAATATATTTCAAAGACACAGTAATCAAAACAGAATGGTATACACCTAAAAATAGATCTATAGACCAATGCAACAGAAGAAAGACACCAGAAATAAATCTATATGTATATGGCTAATTGATCTTTGGCCAGTATATTAAGAGCATGCAATAAAAAAGAATTGTCTCTTCAATAAATGGTGCTGGAAAAATTAGATGTCCATATGCAAAAAAATTAAATTGGATCCTTATCTCACACACTATATACAAAAATCAACATATACACTATACACACTTTATACAAAAATACATAAAGACTTTAAAATAATAACTGAACTACAAAAGAAATCGTAGGGAAAATATTACTGACATTGAGCTGGGCCATGCCTTTTTTTGATCTGACACCAGAGTATAGACAAGAAAAGCAAAAATAGACAAGTGAGATTATTTCAAACTAAAAAGCATCCACACAGCTAAGGAAATGATAGAAGGAAAGGGTAATTTACAGAATGAGAAAAAATATCCAGGGATTGGGGATTTAGATCAGTGGTAGAGTTCTTGCCCAGCAAGTACAAGGCCCTGAGTTCACACCCTATCATCCCCCCAAAAAAGACAACCCTTGGTGAAAATGTGCAGAAAAAGAAGGCCTGTATGTTGTTGACAACAGTGTAAATTTATATAGCCATTTTAGAAAACAGAATGGTGGAGCTTCTCTCAAAAATTGCAACTTGAACTGCCATTATGATTTAGCAGTCTCCCTTGTGGGTAAATATTGAAAGGAAACGAAATCAATATGTTGAAGAGATATCTATACTCTTAAGTTCGCTGCAGGATATACACATGGACCAAGATATGGAAACAATTTAAATGTTCATTTGCCCATACACAAACAAAGGGAGAAAGAAATTGTGATACACACACACAAAGGAATATTACTCAGACTTGAAGAAAACTCACCGTTTGTGATAACATGGATGAACCTGGGGAATATTATGCTAAATAAACCAGATGCAGAAAAATAAACACTACATGATCTCATTTGTATTAAGAAAGCCAAATTCATTGAAACAGAGAATAGACTAGAGATTGCCAGGAGTGGAGTGAAGGGGTAGTATTGGGGAAATGTTGGGTAAAACATAAAAGTTTCAGTTGTGCAAGATGAATAAGTCCTGCAGAGCTAACAGACAGCATGGTGACTTGTACCTAACAATTCTGTGCTGTATACTTGAAAGGTACTAGGAGAATAAATCTTATGTGTTCTCATGAAGGCAGGAGGGAAAGGATAGGAGACAGGTGGTTACTATATAAAGTGATGGATATGTTAATCAGCTTGATTGTGGTGATCACTTCACATTTCATCAAAACATCAAGTTTACATCTTATATACGTACAACTTCTATTTGTTAATTATGCATGTATAAAGCGAAGAGAAAGAAATGGAAGACTTTTTGCAATCATTCCATCCAAGCTCTAGTGTTAGAGATGAGGGCTTAGGTGGTTATTTGACAAAATCATAAGGCAGTTCCTTGCAAAGGATGAAGTAGGCTGCTTGTTTCTGGATGCTACTTTCCTTTCATCTCCCTGGCACTCTCTTTAGACTCTGGAAGCAACTTGCCAGGGTCTGAATCACAATTATGTGACCTCTCAACCCAAGGCAAATTACTTCTACAAGCCTCCAGAGCCTCATCCTTAAATGGGATTAGAAGGTAGCTGTCACAAATAGTTGTAAAGACCACACAGCTTAAAGGAGCTACATAAACTTTAGGTATTAATATGATATTTGTTATTATATCAAAATAGTTCAGTAGCTCCATTCTTTCTGATACTTGTTTTATTTTTTAACTTCCTTCTTGGTTAATAAATTCCAATCTGATTCTGTTTTGGAGTATCCCCCATTACTCTGCAACTTTCTGCTCAACTTGTAGTATCAATAATGGGATAGTTATATGGTAAAGAGTTTCCACTTCTTGACTATAGTACATCCTTCTGGAAACTCCTTGCCTCTAAAGTCCCTTTCCTTGCCCTTCTTAATGATGATGATGAAAGGATAATGATGATAATTATAAAAATAATAATGTGGTTGAAATGGAGCTGTGAGCATAAGAACTCAGTGCTGTGTACGGGAAGTTCAATATAATCTCCTTTTTCCTTTTGCTGAGGCATAGTCCAGGCTTAGGTGTCCCAGAACCTTTTTCTAAATCCAAAGAATACTGAACTCATTACGCTGAAGCACAAGTTACCCTTCCATCAGTCAATTTGTCTGGGTCAAATGTTCTTACACGTTTGTTCTGGACATCTGAAAGACAGGACTTCTAACGGTCGGGCTCCAATATTCCAGCAGTAGTTAATTTTGTTAAGGTAAAATGATATTCTGAAATCAGGTCATTCAAATGCAATTATTAGGTACCAAAGCACTATATTCCATCAGAGCACTTGAAAGACTTCAAAGTCAGTTCCCTAGAGCCAGTAAACAAGAACAATAGACCATATTTACATGACATTGCAGGGTTTACTATGCAGATTTACTTTCACTTTCTCTTTTGAGCCTCACAATGCAGCTCTGTGGGGGAGGTAAAGATTATAAATTCTTCTTTAAGGAGAGGAAATTAAGGCCCAGAGAGGATAAATCACTTGAAGCTCTAAAATCTAAAACCGAAAAAGACTCACATACAAATCTTTCACAGAATGAATTTTCCCCACCCAGCCCTCTTCTTTCCCATCTTCCTTGTTGTGTAAAACATCTGTTATTGTTTGGATATGATTTGTCCCCCAAAGGTTCATGTGCTGAGTGTTGTGCTCCCCAGGGTGGTGGTATTGAGATGCAGGAGCCTTTTACAGGTAAGGTCTAAAAGAAGGTACAGTAATTAGACCCTGGAGGCTTAACCCCAGAAGGGATTCAACCCTGTTTCCAGAAATGAATTAGTAAGGAAGAGAACAGAAAGTGGTTTTCATGGCGCTCTCTCTGCCTGTCTCTATGTAAAATCAGTCTCTCTCTCTCTCTCACACATACACAAACACACACACACCCACACACACACACACACGCACATAGAAGGTACCATTGTAATGCCCTCCACATGTTGTGATGTAAACAGAAGGCCCCCACAGAGAATGTGCACTGAGCACTTAGGCACATGAATATGTCTTCACTCGGAGTCCTCCCTTGCTTCCATGTCCCTAGCATCAAACACCTCTAGCAACTCAGCCCTTTGGCTGACTCCAACTCAATGACACTCAGCACCATCTTCCAGATCCCAACTTCCTCCCTTGGTTACTCTAGAACTTGGCATGTCCGAGCCCAGTGCTTCTAACCCAGACAAACATCCCAGTCTCTTTCACAAAACCTGCTCTCCCACCTCTTCAAGACCCCTGAAATCTGTGACTGTCTCTTTTCCCTTTATCTACTACCCATTGTCTTCACTTCTTTTTTGTATTCAACTTAGATCCAAGAGCTATCCATATTTTTCACCAATATTCTTTTTTAAAAATATAGCTTATTCATTTTAGCTGACAAGTACACAATCTAACATTTTGAGACTGCAGGATGGCTAAGTTAAACTAATTTACAAATGCATTACTTAACACACTTTTATTTTACTTACAATTTCTTATTTCACAGTGTTCATTGTTGTTAACTCTTGTCACAATCCTGAATGAGAGACCTCTGAATTTATTGCTTGCACTTAACTGAACTTTTGTATCTCTTGAGCAACATCTCTCCAACCTCTCTACCCTCTCAGCTCCTGCTAACTACCATTCTACTTCCTGCTTTTAATAGTTTGACTTTTCCGGATTCTACATATAAATGAAAATATGTCATATTTTTCTTTCTGTGTCTGGCTTATTTCACTTAATAGAATGCCCTCCAGGTTCATCCAATATTGTCACAAATGACAGAATTTTGTTCTTTTAAAATGTTAAATGGTGATTTCATCGTGCATATATACTACATATTCTTTATCCATTCGTCTGCTGATGGACCATTAATTCCATATTGAGGCTATAATGAATAATATTACAATGAATACTGGTATGCAGATATCTGACATACTGATTACATATTCTTTGGATATATGGGTATATTCAGTAGTGGGATTTCTGTGCCATATGGTAGTTCTATTTTTAACTTTTGATCAATACTGTTAAGTGTTTGGCCCAGTTGTCTTTTCTTCTCATCAGTTTGGCAAACTTTATCCTGTTAAATCCAACATTTCTACTGTCCACGCCACGCCGTTACCCCAGTTATACTGGAGACTAATATGCTGGCTTCACGGACTGCAGCTGTAACACAGTAAATTGGTGATCACCCACCTTATCAAAGACCTGCTCCCTGGTAAACCCTTTATATTTCTTTAAATAAGAACTTTCTTTCGTTCCGTAGATAAATAAATTCCATGTTTCTCCAAACCCTACATTTGTGGCATCCCTCCACATCCCTCCTCAGCTGCGGCCTCCGCATCCTACTTCACAAAGAGAAGAAAAGCCATCAGAGAGGTCCCTTCAAATCGCTACAAGTGAAATCTATAGTCTTATCTGCATCTGCAATTTCCTTTTTCTTCTTTCTTCCTTTTTCAGTTGAACAGCTTCCCTCCTCTCACCTCTACCTGTGCTCTTATTCTGTCCCTTCCTGTCGCCCCAGGAACTGCTACATCAAAAATAACCCCACCTTGAACCACAGCATCCGTCTCTCCCTCTCTTTATTGTCCTCTCTCTTCTAAAGACCAACAAACAAAAATAAAACATCTCATTTCACATCTCTGCTCCGGTTTATGGCCATGACTCTTTTAAAAATAAAGCAAAACGCCTACACCCTTTGCTCTCATCTCTGAACACACTCCAATCTAGCTTCTGAGTCTAACATTCTGTTTAAACCACTCCTGCTAAGATCGAGATTTTAAGTAAGTTTATTTTCAGTTTGTACCTTACATGCTGTATTAGAAACCATGACTCTTGATCACATACACTCTTCTTCAAGAATTCATTCATTCATTGTAGCTTCCATGATAACAAACATCCGTGATTTTTTCTCTATACTGAGGGCCAGTGTCACTGCTTCTCAATGCCCTTCTCTGCAAATGCTAAGTGGGCTTCTTCAAGAGTGACAAAGCCTCAGGACCACCGTCAGTAACCTGATGACTGTGAATAATGCAATTTTTAACACAGCTCTTTCTTCATTTACACAACTGCCCACCCAGTTTCTATTTAGATGACCCATGTGATGTAAATTTAACATTTTCAAAGGTGACTCATCGCTTCAAACATATACACCTTCAAAAAGTCGCTCTGCCTTCCAGGACTTCCTACCTCCATGAAACCCCGACCCGCTCGGTTGACCAAATCAAAATATCCATCTTTTCTTTTTCCTATTTAATCTACGTCCAGTGATTCATCACTTACCATTTCCCCTCCTGGTTGAGTTTTTCTTCCCTTTCAATCTGCATATTCAAACACTAACAAAACACTGAATCTCCTACTTCTTCAAAATATCTCACATCATGTTACCATTTATGTACCATTCTTGAAACGACAAAATCAAACCGATAGAGAATGAAAAAACAAAGGTTGCCAGGGCTTTGACCACAAGGACATTTTCGTAATGATGGAACTTTCTGTGTCTCAATTACGGTGGTAGTTTCAAAAATTTACACGTTGGGCTGGGGATTTAGCTCAGTGATTAGAGTGTTTGCCTCGGAAGCATGAGGCCCTGAGTTCGATTCCCGGTACCAAAAAAGAAAAAAAAAAATTTACACATGTCATGAAATACCACAGAGAAACACACACATTATTGTAGCAATCTTAATCTCCTGGTTTGAGATTTACTGTAGTTGTGTCAAATGTAAACATAGAGGAAAACTGGGTAAAGGTTACGTGGGACTTCTTAGTATGATTTCTGTGACTTTTTGTGAATTCATGAGTACTTCAAAGTAAAAATTTTAAAATATATATCTCAGATCTCCTTTGATGCTACTTCAGTCCAAGATGCTCTATTCTTTTGACAAAGTCTTTACTACTGCATTGATTTTCTTGCCACATATTTTGCACATATTCCTAACTTTCCACCATCAAATTATTTCCTCCGCTTAGCAAGAGTGATCTAAGATGAAGATCTGATCCTCCAAACAGCTACCTATTGTTTTTAAGACATGATTTGCAAACTGTGTCCTGAGGGCTAAGAAGGGCCCCAGCAAACTCGCCAGAACACAGCAGGACATTTCAAAAGTTCAGCAGAATAGAGGAGTATTTGTCCTTCTCTGGGCATCACAAGAACTACTACCTTGAGGACATTCGTAGCTTCAACACGGGAACACACTGAGTTCCTTTCAGGGATCAAACATCTGTGATAAGCTGGGTTTTTTTGGTCTTTGGTGCAATTACAAAGTACTGTACAAAAGCTAATGAGGAATAGGAAATGACGGTGTTGGTAGCTACATGTAAAGTTTGAGAAGTATCAGGGAACCATGATTATTTAGGAATAAAATAAAAGTAATTATTTTTCTTTCAGTTTGCATGCATTATGTTTTTTCCAATGGTCATTAAGCTTGTTAGGACACAGATGCCTCATTAAGTCATTCGAACCTAACCACTTAATAAACAGAATTATCAGTATTTCTTTGGCGTAAGTAACAATAATAAAATCACTGAAATATTAAACATATCTTGAAGTAACAAAGTGTGGGAGCTGCTGCCTCAAGATAAGGTTCAAAGCCTTTTATATAACATTCATAGGGCTTGATGACCTGACCCTGGTACGGCTTCTTTAGCTTGCATACTTACATTTTTTTCTGCCTATTACCCATTGTGCAGTACTTGCAGGCTCCAGATAAATTCTTTCCTACTGTGGACATTCCATCAAAACACACACACATACACATATACACACATACCCACACCATACACATGCACACACACTTGAATATCTTCTTGAAAGCTTTATTTTTGCAAGACTAACTTTAGTGCCCTTTCTCTGCATTACTGCTCCATTTACACTTCTTTCCCAGTACTTCTGATATGTGTCAGTTTGGTTGCTTTTGTCTCTTCCCAGCTACCCTGCAGTGCCTCTGAAGGGCAAAGATCAGTAACACTTTGGTGCCACCAAAGACTGACACAGACCTACCATGGTAGGGACTCAACAGACATTTATAGAATGACTGCACAGGTCTACACTTCTTTCCATAGAGCCAGACAATCTCAAACCACACTGCAGCAGAGACGTTCATATCATTTGCATTCACTTCTTTCTCATACAAAGTACACTCTCTTTTGATGAGAAACAGAACCAGGGTCATGCTAGAGCCCCAAAGCAGCTGTCACAGTGCTCAGGGATGGCGGCTGCACCCTTCTGGCCATCTCTGAAAAATGAACCTGCAGCTGCCAGAAAAGCAAAGTTATTAACCCAACTTGCACGCGTGTGTGTGTGTGTGTGTGTGTGTGTGTGTGTCTGTGCGCGCATGCGTGCTGAAATGCTGCTGATTGCTGTGAAGGCACTTGGGTGAGAAGCCATCCTTGGGGAACTAATGTCTCCTGAGTACTGCACATCAAAGACAACCAAGCAGGCACCGTGCGGCAGAAACTGGAGGATGAGATGTCGCATACTGCTCCCATCACCTGGGCTGATTAATAAATTAGAAGCTTGCAAATCATGGGACGTGTACTGTGTACATGAATCACTGCATGCTGATAGTTGCCAGCATTCTGGCCTCTGGATTCCTGCCACATGGGCCTCAGCATACCAGAAATCTTCCTCTCCTTAGTCCTGTTCCCCAAGCTTCCTCTTAGAAAAGTCCTCTTGGACTAAGAGTGAAGCAAATGCTACCTTCGCAGAGAGCTTTTCAAACCATCCAGCTGCACAGAGTCAGAACATACAGGCCAGTCCGCCCTCTTGTTGTTGAAAGTCCCATTAAGCCTCCTCAGAGTCCCTGCTGCTGGATTTCCAGGGAGGGTGCTTCTGATGTTTGCTTTAGCTACTAGTCCTTAAACATTTGTTCTGCGCCAAATGCTTTCATACACTTTCTTCTTAATACTTGGTAAGAGACTTGGGATTTATCCTGTTTTGTGGATGAAGAAATCAAGTCTCCAAGAATTTAAGCCATGTGTTTAAAATTGCACGGGTGGGAAGCAGCAGAGCTAGGATTCAAATCAAGACTGGCCTAAGTCTAAATACTTACTAAGCTATAGAAACCCATTTCAGGGCTCACAGAAGCTTAGCTCCTGACTTGCAGCTGGAAGTTTCCATCAAGGTGAGCCAAGATGAGTCAAGTGGAGATAAAGGGTCGAATTCAAAATGTTTCTCTGAGACTGTCTGAGAATTCATTGCTAATGAGACCCAGTAATTCTTGTGCCCAGAGGAAGGCCTTGAGAGATAAAAAAAAAACTGCCTGGAGGCAGAAGGCTGAGCATTCTGGGTCCTTTCATTAGCTATACAAAGGTATCCAGCAGCAGTAGAATGTGGCATAAAAGAATGCATCCTGCCAAGAGTTCAGAGCATAGAACTGGGACAGGTGATTTAGGATGCAGCTCGGAAGAAGTTCCCTGAGCAGGAGGTCTGCAGCAGGGCTGGGTGACACTTAGTGGTACTTAGGCTCTAATGAACTCTGTCTTCACTGCCTGTGTCTTAGCTCCCTCCACCTTCCCTTATTCTGTGAATTACAGCCACAGCTTCCTGACCCTTCTCGCTTTCTCCTCTCTGCCTGTTCTTCATG
The DNA here is from genome assembly GCA_004026905.1 of Hystrix cristata. NCBI lineage: Eukaryota > Metazoa > Chordata > Mammalia > Rodentia > Hystricidae > Hystrix > Hystrix cristata. Next base: position 12,312 of record PVJO010003896.1, on the reverse strand, counting down.
CTGCAGTCAGAGCAATATTTCCAAATGTCCATCAGCCTCCCCTCTCAAACTCTTTACTGTTTTCCTGAGGCCCACATCAGGCAAGGCACAGGTTCTAACCCACTTAGCCTGAACTCATTGAAAACTCTGCTAATCAAGCATGGCACAATTTTCCCCTGAGCCAAAACGTGACCACCAAACAGACTCAAAAGCAGGATTTTCCAAACTGCAAGGCCTTCTCTCATTAATAGAGGCCGAAATCAATTTTGTTGGCAGGAACCCGTATTTTAAAATATAAATGCCTCAGAAAAGAATAGATTACATTTGAGTGGAACAGAATAGAAAGTGTCAAAATGCATCTCATGTAGGCCGGCAGTAAGGTTAAATTTTCTTTTGTGAATTTTCATTTATGTATGTCTCTGGCTATCTTTACTGAAATTCAAAGTAAAATGTATTTCTTTGTATGGATTAAGGTCCAAAATATAGAAACAACAATAAGACACCACTATAAATAGCTATCTAGTAACAGTCTGCTAATTAGCTAAAGTTTGCAGGTTGGTTGAAATAAACTTGTCATCTCAAATTTCTTTCATTGTTGACTCCACGCTGCCCTCCAGCCTGGTGATCTATCGTCAGTATTATTTGAAGTATACAACATATTAGGACTTACAGTCCCGGGCTTTCTGCTGTTGCGGTCTTTGCAAGTGCTGTTTTATCTGCATGACACACTACTCTCTTCGCTGCCTTCTCTTGAAATCCTGATCCTCCTCAAAGACTGTGCCCAGCACACCTCCGTCCAGCATGCCGCCCCAGACTGGTCTTTCTTCACTCCCCCCCCCCACTCCTTCCCCACCTTGCCACCCTAAAGCTGTGGAAGACCCTCACCTGCTCTGCACTGATCAAACAGGAAACAGCACCTGTAAAAAGGTGCCTTTCAGTCAGATTTCCCCCAAGACACCCTTCGCTCCTTGCGAATAGGGATCACGGTTTTCCTCCCTCAATCCCCAGGAAACAGCGCAGGGCCAGCAAGAGTTTGGGGTTCAGCAAACATTTAGGTGCTTTACAGGACAGATCAAGCCCTCTCTTCCTCGGCTAACATTTGGCACGCGGTGTCTGAAGCTCGAAATTCGTCTCCATTTCTCCTAATCTGCCATCAGAGTGTTCACCATCCTTGATGTCACCATCCTTGTGTCATTCTGTCCCAGTGAGCGGTTGGATGAGTTGGTCCATTTTTAGACACTGCTCCTGACCAGCTGGACAATTGCCCTATGAAGAGTGTAGTGAAGTCGCAGAAGTCAGTTCAGTAATGGCACGGGAGCAAAGAGATAAAACCCTCCAAAGGTACCACTTTGGCAGCAATAAAACTCTCATTCTTGGAAATAAGAGATCAATTTTAAATAATCAACCCTGAGGATTATTTTCGAATTGACACCGAGCAGCTTGAAAGAAATTTGCTGGGTTATGCTTCTCCACTGCACTCCATCCAGGGAGACTTTGATCCGAAATTTAAATTAAATGAGAGATAATGGTGTGAGGGGAGTAGAGTTGGCTGCCAACCTTTAAAGTGCTTGAAACTGACAAATACGAACACGGGATATGGTCGCATTCTCATCTGCTTGTGAGCCAGCTGGGTGTGTTCTAAGAGGGAGAGTGTTTGTTACTACACGTGGTCTATGCTGGTTTTTGATGACACAGGACATAAGTATGTGGGTCTAATGATGAAAACTAAATACACTACTTCCTAGAGAATACTGAAGTCAGAGTAGAATCCCCCCTCCCCCGGAATTCCCAGAAGGGAAACTTTCTGGAGTAGAGAGCCAGTTTCCTTTAAACAGTCTGTCTCTGCAGGAGAAATAAAAATGGATACACATTCCCTGGTACATCAATTGTCACCTGGGCTGAAGCCACGTCTAAAATTGGAAAATCCCTTCCCTGTTGGATCCTCCAGCTAAACACTTTGGGAATCTAACCACTGCCTATATTTAAATCACTGCAACCAAATTTCATAAAGACCAAACTCTAAGAGCATTCATTCTAATATTTGTTCTCACTACCTCTCTTTTTTTTTTTTCCAGAAATACAAGAGCAGAGTTTCTCAAACTCTGCACAACTGATACTGTGTTCTAGATTGTGTTTTGCTGGAGAGGGCTGCCCTGCGCATTCAGCATCTTTAGTGGCATCCCCGAGTCCTAGCTTCCGCCCACCAGATGCCAGCAGCACCCCACCTCTAGCACCCATCAGACACCAACAGCATCCCTGGATTATGTGGAATACCCCTTTAGGGAGTACAAGCTCCCCTAACCACAGACATAGTTCCAGCTTATATCTATCCTAGATGATTAAATTGAAGTAAGTAGGGGAAGGACCCACACGTTTGGGAGTTTTAAGAGTTCCACAGGTGATTCTAGTGTCCAACCATTTTTTTTTAATGAAGCAAAGTCTTCCCTAAGTACCCAACTGTGGCCCTGCCCTCTGTTAGTTTCATTTGCTAAACCTGTGACAGGATAAATACCAAATTTAGGAATATGAAACGTAAAGGGAAATTTCTTTTCAAAAATAAAACAAGGCTTGGGACAAAAAACTGAAGGTGCTGACTCTATCACTTTCAATCCTGAAGCAGAAGATTTAGACGGAAGTACTCACAGCTAAAGCTCCACAGAGTGAGTGGCTTCCTCAGCCGGGGACCCCAGCTGAAGAGGCGTCCCTTTTACAATGCTTTGACACAGGCCGGAGTCCAAAGAAGGAAATTCAAGCTGTGAAAGCCGGGCAGATCCCCAGTTACCAGCCCTGCTCAGCCTGAAGGTTATAAGGTTAAACAAGTGTGATAAAATATTTTACATAGTCTTATAGGAAAGCAAGCTCTATTATAAGGAGGCCTGTATTAACTTTAGGTTTCCCATATGTACATTTAGATAATTTGGGAAGTAGCATATCGGCGTCAAGGACGCAGGTTCCAGAATCAAACTTGCCTTGACAGATTCTACAATACCATGTGTTAACTCTTTGGCTTTATACAAATCATGGAAATAGAGATAATGGCAATACTTGCTGCACAGGACTATTATACATCTGTCAGAATGATTTCTGTACTGGGAATAATGCAATGCTAAGCACTTAAGATTTCAGTGGTAGCAATTGGAATCATTGTTATTATTATTACTTACTGGACCATCAGATACTTTCTTTCACCCAGAAAATATCTTTTAGCATCACTTGGGATTAGAGATCCACACAGTATGCATGAGGAAACGCTGGCTTACTAATTTTAGCCTCGCTAATGGAAATATGGTCCTTGATCCACATGATGTCAAAATTCTATCTGAAATCAAGAGGCTGAAGACTTTTTTCAAGTTCAACCACCAATCACAGTGGTGGGCTTCTCTTCCACCCCCATCTCTCTGTAAGCTCCTTGACGGTGGGGTCCATATCTATCTAGCACATTACAAACTCTCCAGTGCAAAGCACGTGGAATATTGAGATGCCAATGTATCCACTTTAGTGAGTGCCAGGTAAGGACCACATCTCATTCATCTCAGTAGAACCATCTACACATCTCCCAGCCGATTCAATTAGCTTTACCACCAAACCTCCAATAGATACTTTTTGAGAAACAGATGCAAGAATATCAGCACAATACATTAGAACTGAAATTCACACTACTCTGAAGTAAATATGCGAGGCAGCTGGGCAATTAGAATTGGTTTACCAAGAGGTGATTTACGTTCAACTTTCAGGTGCATATTTAGAGTTCAAAGGGAGAGGCCACATAAGCCACAAACCACTTGCTCTACAACCTACAAAGAAAACCACTCAATAAGAAACCATCTATTGTGAAATAGTGACCCCTGTACCATTTTCTCTCCTCTGCCCTGCCTCGCCAAAATCTAAAAGGATTCTCCTACTAAAGCCACTTTGAAATAACTGCTCAATTTGCAGCAACTCTTGATGATCTCAACGTCAGAAAAAAATTGACAGAAAATACAACACAGAAAACAGGAAGGACAAAAAAAAAAAAAAAACACTGTCAGACCAAATTGACTTTTAAATTATCATGAAAAGAAATTAAATAACTTTTAGTAACGCATTCAGCTTCTGGAACGGAGAAGAAAACTCACATTTATGAAGCTCCTATAAAACTCCAGGGTCTGTATACTTAATACTTAAATTATTTCTCACCACAATTACACCAGGCACTCAGTATCATCTTCCTTTTACAAATGATAAAGCTGAGTCTTAAGAGAAGTCGAGACTTGTCCATAGTCAAAAAAGTCTCTCGGTATTTGAAAATAAACCAGGTAGCTAAGAAACAGGGAGAATCATAATAGGACACTAAGGACACATGTTGTAGAGTCTCAGGTGCTTGCTTTTGAAATCTAGTTCTGCCACTTATTAGGTCCATGAAACGGACAATTTGCTTAGCCTGTGAGAGCCTTAATTTCTCATTCATGATGTAGGAGAGTAACAATATTTCCCTCACATACTGGCTGTGAGTAATGACTAATATATGTGTGGTCTTATCAGGAAGTACAAAAATCACAATAAATTAATTGAATGATGATTTAGAATTCTAATATTTTTACACACAAGATAATTTAAATTTTATGAAGCATTCTCGTGCAAACTGTCATTTGACCTAGTAGGTAAGACAAATGTCATTATTCTTTTCTAAGGAAGAGAGAATTGAGTATCTGAGGGTCATTCCTAACCATAAAATGATAATTGTTTGATTCCTTTTCAGCCCTCTTTTCCTTCACTCGTAACTCTGAGCTCGGTAGAAAGAGGTGGTGTGTGTGCATGCATGTGTGTATGCGCCTTCTTGTTTATTCCTGGTCATCTGTATCATCAAATCATAACACAGTACATGGCATATATTTGATGTTAAATTATAAAACAATAAATTTATGAGTGAGTGGATGTTCCACGAATGAACCACCCAGAATGAGAAAGCTAAAAAGAGGTTTCAAACTGAGCAAACCCTGTTTCCAGACTCTGAATCCAGAGAGTCAGCTCTAGCAGGCTATACTGTATTTTTAAATGACAATCTTTCACAAAGTCATGGAATTTCAGAGATGGAGAGGATCTAAGAGACCACCTCAGCTGACTGTTTCATTTTACAGATGAGGAAACAGATGATCAAAGAAGGTCCAGTCCTTGGCCAAAATCACTCAGAAAGAGGGCAGGCGAGCTGGGTTCCCTGATCCAAGGTCAATGGTGCTGCCATTGGCCTCTGGGAAATTTAAAAGCAAGAAGCTCCCTCAGCTCCCCTTATCCTCCCTTAGCTCAAGCCGTCTCAAGTTACAGAGTATGTACTCACGCACCAAAACACTGCATGTCATTACTTGGCTTGTGAAGCAATGTAAGAGGGAGCTTCTTCCGGGATTCAGTCACCAGCAGTGACTATGTCCCGATCCCTGAGCTGAAGTCAGCCTCTATGTGCATATGAAAGATACAGGCGATGGTGCTACCTTACCTTAGTGAGCAGGGACTCCCCCCAGTCACCCAGGGCTCCAGTCTGGATCCCGGGAGAAGGGAGCAGGCTGAGACGTGAGGTCCGGGACACCTCAGTTCAGCTGGCCCTCCAGCACAGATGACACGGCTGTCTAGCAGCAAGGCCTTTCTCTTACGCTGCAACGTCAAGTCTCTAATGTGCTGTCTCCACGTTAGCATCCAGCAAGGCAGACTCCTCGGAAATGTTCCGGTTCCAACACAGCGGCACTCAGGGAGGAGGAAGTATTCACTGACGACCAATGAACACCTCTTAGTTGGATTTTGCGATGGCCGAATCTGAATGAGTACTTCTCTCTGGAGAAGACCTCCAGACACATATATTTCCACGTGCAGAATGTGGAAAGAGTCGCACCTAATCCTTGCATATCATTAAGTATCAAATGAGTGTTTGCAGCATTCACGATTTCAATCTTGCACTTTCTTCTTTGTAGAACTTATTTATGTAGGAAAATGTGTGTGTGCATGCATGAGTGCACATGTTTAACTAACGTAAGTCTCTCCTCTGAGAGGAAAGACCAAGTTTATTTGACTCATCATTGTATCACTGTGCCCCAAATACAGTGCTAGGTCTGTAACCAGGTTCCAACAATTATTTGAGGATTAAAGAAAGAAAGGAAGAAGTAACAAGATGACCAGGAGCCTGGCTTCTGGGCTGTATTCCATCATTTCATTAACCGTGTGACGTTGGTCAAATCTACTACTTAATTTTGGATAAAAAAAGATCTTAGAAAAGAGCTTGTTAGATGGTTGCGAAAATTTGTAAGCAGTAGAATGCAAAATAAAGCATATGTGAAAACTAAACCCAGAGCAGATGTGAATCTTTTCTTCCAAGCGAAGTGGAGTGCTAGGAGTGCTGCCTCATCAGCCCTCTTGCCCTGCTCCTCACACCGCAGTGGTTTCTATGGTTACTTTAATCGATCCTCAGCATCTCAGATAGCATAGGTTAAAAACTACTGATCTAAATCAACTCAATCATCTGGTAAATGGGGAAAGTGGGATTTAGGAAAGGAGCGGATTCTGTCTAGTGTAGTAAGACCAGTGCATGGAGAAGTGGAATTAGTATTTAGATGTCCTAATTCTTAATCTCTTCACCTCTCAACGTTTCTAAAAATACCTTCAAAATATTTGGAAAAGTGGTTGCAAAGAAGAACGCTTGGGGCAACCTTTTCAGAGGTTGGAAATACTCTGTATTTTGAAGCCCTAAGGGGGTATTGGGAGCAGTATCCGGCACGGTGTTGGAAAGGAGGGCTTTGGGGTTAGGTAGATCGGAGTTTAGACCCTAGCTCTGCTCTTTACTGAATGGATGACCTTAGTCACATGCTTCACCTCCAGAAGTCCTGCTTTTCCATCCGTAAACTGACAAGGCACCAGCCAACTCAGAGAGGACGTACTGAGGACTAAATGCCCCCTTTCCTGGTACATTATAAACGCTCAATAAAAGGACACTATTAGCAGCATTCTGTATGTGTGGCTCCATCCAGGGGCCTACTTAAATATAAATCCATTCAACAGCAATAGTATACATATGTTGATCATCTAGAATGGGTTATACCTTCCCTTATAAACCTCACTATAGCCAACAGCACGGCACGCCATGAGTACCTGCTCTCAGGCCCACTAACACTCCTTCTCCAGCATAGGGTCGAGCACAATATATCTGCTAAGAAACATTAGGAAAAAAGAAACGGATGCCTATAATCCCAGCATATGCATTGGCCAGATTGTGGGCTCGTAATCATACTTCGTTTTTAGCCAGTTCCCAACTTGTCTGGGCTATAGGACTTCATTCAAGTCACCCATCAAATCAACTTTAAAATGGAAATACAATCTAATCATTCCCATCTTAAAGTGTCCTTGAGAGACTCAAGGGGAACAGAAAGTCAGATATAAACACAAGAAGTTGTTATTATTTGTTGGAACACAGAGTAGGCATTTAGATCTCTGCAACTTCTTCTGTCCACCAAACTCAACACGGCAAAGTTACACACTTTCCACATCAGGAGTGTCAGATGGTGGCCAACCCTTACAAGTAACTGATGAACACCTGTAGTTGGCGTATGCATAATCACGAACAGCAGGGGTGGTAGTTTGCTGAAAACAATTTTAAGGACCCAAAAATTTAAATTAAGAAGAAGACTATTGTTTTTACGTGATTTCGAGATAGTTCTCCCCAACCGGTAGCCCTTTGAATTAATCACTTGAAATTTTGATATTCTTTGCTCTTTTCTTTTGATGGAAGAAATGCTCCCGTATTTGTCATTCTTCTACGTTGTCCTTCTTTCACCCATCTATATTCATTTCATTTGTGTTCTTATATTTCATAAGACCTAGAGAAATCTCTCTAATTTTTTACTGCTCTTCAAAGCCACAGAAATTCATCTATAAACTCTCGCATAGGCAAAACCATTGATAGCCCTCAGTCAGCAGGGGGTCATCTTCCAAAGTAGGATTTAAATATTCTGTATAGAAATACAGGTATGTCATGCAAAGCAGTGTGGAGATTCCTCAGGGAACTAGGACTAGAGGTTGCATTTGACTCAGCTATTCCCCTTCTTGGTATCTTTCCCCAAAATTTAAAAGCATCATACCGCAGCAATATATGCAGACCTATGTTTACAGTAGCACAGTTTGTAATAGCTAAATCTTGGAAAAAGCCCAAATGCCCATCAACAGCAGAATGGATAAAGAAAATGCAGTTTTTTTATACAATGAAGTACTACTCTGCCATAAAGAATGATAAGCTTGAGATATTCCTAGGTAAATGGATGCATCTTGAGACCACACTCTTAAGTGAAATAAATCGGACACACATGTTTAAATACTGCACTATTTCTCTGGTGTGAGAAACTGAAAGTATAAATAAAGACTGAAATGTATTATATTTGGAAAGAGAAGAAAATGTCCAAATGGGAAAGGGAACAAGGGAGGGGGAGGGGGAAAGGAACGGAGGGACAAGAGAAATAAGAAATGGAAGGAAAAAATGGAAACAAAGCTTTTGTAAGTAAGGAGGGAGGAGGGAGTGAGGGAAGGGGAGGGGAATGGAAAGAAAGAAGGAACAAGATACACCATGTACAGGGACAAATCCCCTACGATGAATGTTATCACTATGTACATTTAAAATGTACCATTAAAATAAATTAAATTAATTTAAAAAAAAGAAATACAGGTATGTCCAGCTGGTAAGAGTTTTCATAAATCCCTCATGTCCAGTGCACAACATGAAAAATGTGCAAAAAATGCACGCCTCCTTTTCAGATCAACTAATTTAGGCCTTCTTAGTTGAAGGCCAGAGTTCTTTTTTGCACTGTGTTTTCACTCTTCTTCTAATTGGCACAGAAATGGTAGGGCCTGCCCTTTCTTCCTTGACATTAAGACAAAAGCTCCAGAGTGTTTTTCATCCTGCAATTCAAGTCCACAATATTTATTGTGTGGTTATGATAACAATGCCAGAGAAAAGATCACCCTGTGAATCCAGAAATGAATAAAATTTGTGTATGTGTGTGTGTGTTTGCGTGTGTATATGTGTATTTGTCTTTCCCTCAAAGAGTTTTATGTGAGGTAAGAAAAAAATAAAATAATATACTGTAATTTCAAATGGTTTATAATTAAAGTAGAATTAATATAGAGAGATGTGAATATGTCAAGCAGTCCATGATTAAGTGGAATGTGGAAAGACAGTTTCAAATAATAAAGGACTTAGGGCTTATGAGGCTCAAATAATAATACCCCCAGAATATGGCACTTTTCCATGCTGAATTTTCTGAATTAAAGGTCTCTCTGACCTCTTTCTGCCCTCCTGCCTGTGGTCTCTCTTTCTCCCTCAAAGCACAAGGGAAATAAATCAGACACACAAGCTTAAATATCACCTGATTTCTCTTATATGACAAACCCAAAGCGAAAACAAATTAAAGAGCAAAATAGAGTAGGAAACAGGGAGATAGATATTTTGCAAACAGGAAAGGGACCGAGAGATGGAGGGAGGGAGAATGGAGGGGAGGGGAAGAGGACATAAAAAGAATGATAATGTGTTATGTACATATACGACGCTCCACAATTAGTATAATCATTGTGTCCTGCAAACATGTACTAACAAAAATTTTTAAGAAGCACAAGGTGGGACGTTTTTTTCAAAGTTCCTTTATGTGTCTATACATAGACTCTGGAAAAACAAACCCAACTGATATGATACCAAGGAAGACCAAGACAGGAGACACCAGCCTAGGTAGATTTCATCACAACTGATCACCTAATACTGTCCTGAGAGACATTTTTTATTACCAGAGACACTTTAATGATGTAACAATACAGAAGTATTTCCTTCTTTCATGCCCCATAATCTCTGTCACCACCACCCCTGAGAAAATCCAAACCCCAATTCCTTTCTATAGCTCAGGGTCCTAAACTTAAATCATTTGGCTTTTCCTTAAGGCTCATGTTTTGTAGGATATCCTTCTGCATACACTTAATTAGAATGATTTTCCTTCTAGTAGTGTTTATTATCATATTATGTGGACTCCCTGCACCTTCAGAGGGTCAGAAAAATGTTCTCCCCTATATAGAGTTAAGTCCTTTCTGGTTAAGTGGAATTACAGTAAGCCAAAAATCAGTCCAGACCTGGCCAAAAGAAGCTTGTTCATTAAGTCTCCCTATTTTTTCCAAATGCATAAATATATTTAGCTAGGAAGTAGGGCTCATTAATAGCATTTGCAAAATAATGCTACCTATACCTCTTGTAGCTGAGGAGAATTATTAGGACTATGAATACAGATAAACTAGGTTTAGAATCTTAGTCCTACCACTAGCTGACTAAGCAACTTTTGGCGCATTATTTAACTTAGCTGAGACTCAACTGTCTAAGTTTACAAAGTAAGGAAAACAACCAAAATCTACAATAGATGATTATTAGAAGATGTAAGTAAGATAATGTGTAATAAGTATAAGTACCATGCCTAGCTCACAGCAAGTGCCCCAGAAGTATTAGCTATTTCATCTTTGTCTCATCATCATTAATATTGTATGCAAAGTTTAAGAAGGGTAAAAAGTCAAAAGCAGCCTGATGAAGGGGCACAAACTCTTGATCCAGAACCTCACACAGCAAGGGTCACATCCATGCCTGACCACACAAAGCACAAGAGGAAGAAAGGCGAGGGTTACCTTAGCTGAGATCTTACCTGTATATTTTATATCTGGTTGACCACACAAAGCACAAGAGGAAGAAAGGCGAGGGCTACCTTAGCTGAGATCTTACCTGTATATTTTATATCTGGTTGTAAATCCTTGACGGTGTCTTTCCACAAAGGATAGGTAGCTCCTGGAGTGGTGGAAAGGCCCCCTGTCTGAAATAAGCCAATCAAATTCCTTGGAGACATGTTGGTCTGTCCCAGCTGGTTCCTGGTGGGAGGGCTGCACTGAGACACGGCCCCATACAAACAGGAAGTAGAGGAGCTCAGCAAGCCTCCAGTTCATGCTTTTCTGCCGGCCTTTTTCCTCTCATTCTTGCTCCATTCTGTGGAGTCCTGTAGAGGAAGGAATCAAAAAGAAAGGAGGAAGAGAGAAAAGAGAGAGAGAGAGAGAGAGAGACAATGAAAGAGAAAAAACATTAACACATCTTCATAATAATGCCCTGTATCAGTAGAATATTTTAAGGTTTACAAAAGTCAGTGAGGTTTTGCTTAAAAGCGTAGAATCTGAGCCCACATTCTTGTCTTGCTTTGATGTTTACAAGATTTGTAAATGTGTGAGACTACTCAGTCTTTAGGGCTGGAGTTTCCTCATTTGTCAAACCAAGGACCTGCTTAAGTGCCTGTAACTCAGCACTCGGCACATCATAGATGTTGAAGGAACATGTGTTGAAAGACAATGAGATGCATTACGCAGAAACACTGTTTTGTGCAGCAAATTAGGAATGTGGAGACATGACTCAAGTGTCTGTCTGTCCTAGCTGCTATCTTCAGGAAGGACAGGCCTCTTCCAATGGGCGCTTAATCAACAAAAGCTATGCTACTTTCTCTTCTCACACCGATGTAAATGCCCTGAGCACAAGTTTGGCTATTCAGGACGCACAGCGTCTCATGTTAGGTCATCATCACGGCTTCCTGGGCTAGACGCCTTAAATACACAGCTCCTGGAGTTTGGTGGACTCCATGTCTAGAAAGTTGAATGGAAGGTCTCCCAGATACCAAGGAAATTCATGGCCCGATAAGAGCCCCGCTGGTGTCTCTAGCTGCAAGGTCCCCCAGCGTGCAGAAGGGAAGCTAAAAGCCAAAGGGTCCTGGGGGTCCTTGCACACTTCTGCTGAGTGAATCATAGCACAGTGATCATGAGGTGACAAACGCTTGAGTCTAGGACAGCCTAGGGAGAGATTCCCTGTAGGAAGCACAGAAACCACACACCTACGCCAAGCCTTGGGAAAACTAACAAGTTTTCTTTTCATCACCTCATTATTGTCTACTTAGTCACAGAACACTGCACTGTTTGTATCCCCTACCCTGCTTATTCAAAAAGGGGTTCTCTTTCTCCATATTTAAAGGAAGTTTTGAATTCAGTTGCTGCAATTCTAAACGGCGTTCTTCCAGGCGATTTATTTAATTTTTCTGGAATCTTGGTTTCCTCATCTGTAAAATATTGTTAACAATAAATACCTACCTTCAGAAATAGCATGACAATTAAATGGCATAATTTATGTAAAGCCCACTCTCAAGAATGCCTGGCATATAATATGTGCTCCATAAAAGGAATAATTTCTCAGCCTGTGAGAAAATGTTTACTGTTATTGCAAGGAAGCAGGATGGAGAACATCACAGCTTTCAAAGGTGGAACTGGAAG